>WNWK01006553.1:0-25000 GCA_009830355.1 Cherax destructor
GAGGTAATCAGTCCCTCAGCTGAGGGACTGATTACCTCAAACTCTTTTGATCTCCAACCATTTTTCTCTGTACTGGACTGAAGAAGCTACCGGTTGGCGAAACGTTTCCAAATAAAGATACCCAAATATTACACATGTTAAGAGACAGCAATTCTCCTGTCACATGAGTGCGAAAGGAAGCGTGTTAAACGTTTTGTACTCTGGTAGAACTGCCGTTGGACGGCAGGAAACTCTCGCAGGAAACACTTGCAGGAAACACTTGCAGGAAACACTTGCAGGAAACACTTGCAGGAAACACTCGCAGGAAACACTTGCAGGAAACACTCGCAGGAAACACTTGCAGGAAACACTTGCAGGAAACACTTGCAGGAAACACTTGCAGGAAACACTCGCAGGAAACACTTGCAGGAAACACTTGCAGGAAACACTTGCAGGAAACACTTGCAGGAAACACTTGCAGGAAACACTTGCAGGAAACACTTGCAGGAAACACTCGCAGGAAACACTTGCAGGAAACACTTGCAGGAAACACTCGCAGGAAACACTCGCAGGAAACACTCGCAGGAAACACTCACAGGAAACACTTGCAGGAAACACTCACAGGAAACACTTGCAGGAAACACTCGCAGGAAACACTCGCAGGAAACACTCCCAGGAAACACTAGCAGGAAACACTCGCAGGAAACACTCACAGGAAACACTTGCAGGAAACACTCACAGGAAACACTTGCAGGAAACACTCGCAGGAAACACTAGCAGGAAACACTCCCAGGAAACACTAGCAGGAAACACTCGCAGGAAACACTCACAGGAAACACTTGCAGGAAACACTCACAGGAAACACTTGCAGGAAACACTCGCAGGAAACACTCGCAGGAAACACTCCCAGGAAACACTAGCAGGAAACACTGCAGGAAACACTCACAGGAAACACTTGCAGGAAACACTCACAGGAAACACTTGCAGGAAACACTCGCAGGAAACACTAGCAGGAAACACTCCCAGGAAACACTAGCAGGAAACACTCGCAGGAAACACTCACAGGAAACACTTGCAGGAAACACTCGCAGGAAACACTAGCAGGAAACACTCCCAGGAAACACTAGCAGGAAACACTCGCAGGAAACACTCACAGGAAACACTCGCAGGAAACACTCACAGGAAACACTCGCAGGAAACACTCGTGAACTTCAACTTGTATTCTGTGTGCACTTATTTTTCCCGTACTGTGGGATTCAGAATGATTCTTATCTCTGTAATATTTCCTTTCCACTGTATATATGTTTTCTGAGACTTGGCCGCGGACCCGCTGACACACCTGGAGTATACCTGGAGAGGGTTTTGGGGGTCAACGCCCCCGCGGCCCTGTCTGTGGCCAGGCCACGCGGTGGATCAGGACCTGATCAACCAGGCTGTTACTGCTGGCCTCACGCAAACTTACGTACGAACCACAGTCCGGCTCGTCCGGTACTGATTTTAGGTGCCTGTTCAGCGTCTTCTTGAAAACAGCCGGGGGTCTATTGGTAATCCCCCTTATGTATGCTGGGAGGCAGTTGAACAATCTTGCCATTAAAAGCCAGCTAGAGAATCAGTGCCGTGTGTACAGTGTACAGTCATGCAACATGCAGTGTTGCTTATCTGGTCAATAATCCAATCAACACACAGATCATCTTCATATGTCGATTAACTCAGTAGTAACACATTATTAATGGTTTACCATTCCTACAAGCTGGTGACTAAGACACGTCTCTCCTGCGTAGCAGACCACTCAAAATCAGTGGTGACGTTATACAGGAGACAGTGGAAGAAGTCAAGATATACTTTTAAGATGTTCAATTCCTCAGCCTTGATTAAAGGTGCCAAGTCCCTTGACACATTGATGATCAAATAATAACCTTGATATTTCTCAGTGTATGGATAGAGATCTACGGTATATTAAACTATATTATCAGGAACATACGAGTGTCGGGATATACTCTTTAATTCCCAAACTGCACAAGCGACAGTCACCAACATTTTGGTTTAAACATGGGAAAGCGCTAAAGCCACATGGACCATACATACTTGCGATTTTCTTAAAGGGGAAAACTATCCTCACAATTTAAAGTACGAAGATATATTTGGTTCATCGTCCGTGATTTACTTTCAGCACGTCAAGGCCACAACGGACAGAATGACAGCTAAACCAGCCAGGATGTTGCTCATAACTGAATGACTGCCCAAGGAATGACGTCTGTCTGCCCCTGTAGTGTCGCCAGATGCCCTTGAAGTGCAGCCAAGTACCCATGGAAGGATAAATTCCCTTCACATCTACTAATGAAGCATCATCAGGTGCCCATGGAAGGACACACACCCCTGACGTCTGCCCCTAGTGTTGTCAGGTGCCCATGGAAGGACACACCCCTGACGTCTGCCCCTAGTGTTGTCAGGTGCCCATGGAAGGACACACCCCTGACGTCTGCCCCTAGTGTTGTCAGGTGCCCATGGAAGGACACACCCCTGACGTCTGCCCCTAGTGTTGTCAGGTGCCCATGGAAGGACACACCCTGACGTCTGCCCCTAGTGTTGTCAGGTGCCCATGGAAGGACACACCCCTGACGTCTGCCCCTAGTGCTGTCAGGTGCCCATGGAAGGACACACCCCTGACGTCTGCCCCTAGTGTTGTCAGGTGCCGATGGAAACACACACACACACACACACTTGGGGCCAGGAGCTATGACTCGACCCCTGCAACCACAATTAGGTGAGTACAATTAGGTGAGTACACACACAAACACAGAATGTTCCAGAGATGGGACACAATTGGAAGTTGAAGACTCAGATGAGTCAAAGGGATGTTAGGATGTATTTCTTCAGCCATTGAATTGTCAGAAAGTGGAATAGTCTAGCAAGTGAGGTAGTGGAGGCAGGAACTATATATAGTTTTAAGACAAGGTATGATAAACCTCATGGAGCAGGGAGAGAGAGGACCCAGTAGCGGTCAGTGAAGAAGCGGAGCCAGGAGCTGAGTCTCGACTCCTGCAACCACAAATAAGTGAGTACACACACACTGACGCCAACTACTTACTCTCCAACTAATCATCAACACATAACAATTACTGAAGCTCACAGACCGGGAACCTAAAACCACAAAGCCCATATAATTCCACCAAACAATTGCCAAAAAAATGTCCTCCAAACCTCGAAATTATTACTGGAACAACGAAAAACATTTATATTTTGCTTGTGCGAGATTACAGAGCCATGATTTAGTGGTGACGCCTGAGGCAAGACTGAATCTAATGACAGTTTTTCCTACCTGACTGGAAATAAAAACAAAAATGTTAAAGAATGAGAATATCCTGGAGGCATGTTGAAGTTCTTACTGACACCAGTGTGAGGACACTGAGTGGCAGTGTGAGGACACTGAGTGGCAGTGTGAGGACACTGAGTGGCAGTGTGAGGACACTGAGTGGCAGTGTGAGGACACTGAGTAGCAGTGTGAGGACACTGAGTGGCAGTGTGAGGACACTGAGTAGCAGTGTGATGTCACTGAGTGGCAGTGTGAGGACACTGAGTGGCAGTGTGAGGACACTGAGTGGCAGTGTGAGGACACTGAGTAGCAGTGTGAGGACACTGAGTGGCAGTGTGAGGACACTGAGTGCAGTGTGATGTCACTGAGTGGCAGTGTGAGGACACTGAGTGGCAGTGTGAGGACACTGAGTGGCAGTGTGAGGACACTGAGTAGCAGTGTGAGGACACTGAGTGGCAGTGTGAGGACACTGAGTGGCAGTGTGAGGACACTGAGTGGCAGTGTGAGGACACTGAGTAGCAGTGTGAGGACACTGAGTAGCAGTGTGAGGTCACTGAGTAGCAGTGTGAGGACACTGAGTAGCAGTGTGAGGACACTGAGTGGCAGTGTGAGGACACTCAGTAACAGTGTGAGGACACTCAGTAACAGCGTGAGGACACTCAGTAACAGTGTGAGGACACTCAGTAACAGTGTGAGGACACTCAGTAACAGGGTGAGTACACTCAGTAACATTGTGAGGACACTCAGTAACAGTGTGAGGACACTCAGTAACAGTGTGAGGACACTCAGTAACAGCGTGAGGACACTCAGTAACAGTGTGAGGACACTCAATTACAGTGTGAGGACACTCAGTAACAGTGTGAGGACACTCAGTAGCAGTGTGAGGACACTCAGTAACAGCGTGAGGACACTCAGTAACAGTGTGAGGACACTCAGTAACAGTGTGAGGACACTCAGTAACAGTGTGAGGACACTCAGTAACAGTGTGAGGACACTCAGTAACAGCGTGAGGACACTCAGTAGCAGTGTGAGGACACTCAGTAACAGTGTGAGTACACTCAGTAACAGTGTGAGGACACTCAGTAACAGCGTGAGGACACTCAGTAACAGTGTGAGGACACTCAGTAACAGTGTGAGTACACTCAGTAACAGTGTGAGGACACTCAGTAACAGTGTGAGGACACTCAGTAACAGGGTGAGTACACTCAGTAACAGTGTGAGTACACTCAGTAACAGTGTGAGGACACTCAGTAACAGGGTGAGTACACTCAGTAACATTGTGAGGACACTCAGTAACAGTGTGAGGACACTCAGTAACAGTGTGAGGACACTCAGTAACAGTGTGAGGACACTCAGTAACAGTGTGAGGACACTCAGTAACAGCGTGAGGACACTCAGTAACAGTGTGAGGACACTCAGTAACAGTGTGAGTACACTCAGTAACAGTGTGAGGACACTCAGTAACAGTGTGAGGACACTCAGTAACAGGGTGAGTACACTCAGTAACATTGTGAGGACACTCAGTAACAGTGTGAGTACACTCAGTAACAGTGTGAGGACACTCAGTAACAGTGTGAGGACACTCAGTAACAGGGTGAGTACACTCAGTAACAGCGTGAGGACACTCAGTAACAGTGTGAGGACACTCAGTAACAGTGTGAGGACACTCAGTAACAGTGTGAGGACACTCAGTAACAGTGTGAGGACACTCAGTAACAGGGTGAGTACACTCAGTAACATTGTGAGGACACTCAGTAACAGTGTGAGGACACTCAGTAACAGTGTGAGGACACTCAGTAACAGGGTGAGTACACTCAGTAACAGCGTGAGGACACTCAGTAACAGTGTGAGGACACTCAGTAACATTGTGAGGACACTCAGTAACAGTGTGAGGACACTCAGTAACAGTGTGAGGACACTCAGTAACAGTGTGAGGACACTCAGTAACAGTGTGAGGACACTCAGTAACAGTGTGAGGACACTCAGTAACAGTGTGAGGACACTCAGTAACTGTGTGAGGACACTCAGTAACAGTGTGAGGACACTCAGTAACAGTGTGAGGACACTCAGTAACAGTGTGAGGACACTCAGTAACAGTGTGAGGACACTCAGTAACAGTGTGAGGACACTCAGTAACAGCGTGAGGACACTCAGTAACAGTGTGAGGACACTCAGTAACAGGGTGAGTACACTCAGTAACATTGTGAGGACACTCAGTAACAGTGTGAGGACACTCAGTAACAGTGTGAGGACACTCAGTAACAGTGTGAGGACACTCAGTAACAGCGTGAGGACACTCAGTAACAGTGTGAGGACACTCAGTAACAGTGTGAGGACACTCAGTAGCAGTGTGAGGACACTCAGTAACAGCGTGAGGACACTCAGTAATAGTGTGAGGACACTCAGTAACATTGTGAGGACACTCAGTAACAGTGTGAGGACACTCAGTAACAGTGTGAGGACACTCAGTAACAGTGTGAGGACACTCAGTAACAGTGTGAGTACACTCAGTAACAGTGAGGACACTCAGTAGCAGTGTGAGGACACTCAGTAACATTGTGAGGACACTCAGTAACAGTGTGAGTACACTCAGTAACAGTGTGAGGACACTCAGTAACAGTGTGAGGACACTCAGTAACAGTGTGAGGACACTCAGTAACAGTGTGAGGACACTCAGTAACAGTGTGAGGACACTCAGTAACAGTGTGAGGACACTCAGTAACAGTGTGAGGACACTCAGTAACAGTGTGAGTACACTCAGTAACAGCGTGAGGACACTCAGTAACAGCGTGAGGACACTCAGTAACAGTGTGAGGACACTCAGTAACATTGTGAGGACACTCAGTAACAGTGTGAGGACACTCAGTAACAGTGTGAGGACACTCAGTAACAGTGTGATGACACTCAGTAACAGTGTGAGGACACTCAGTAACAGTGTGAGGACACTCAGTAACAGTGTGAGGACACTCAGTAACAGCGTGAGGACACTCAGTAACAGCGTGAGGACACTCAGTAGCAGTGTGAGGACACTCAGTAACAGTGTGAGAACACTCAGTAACAGTGTGAGGACACTCAGTAACAGCGTGAGGACACTCAGTAACAGCGTGAGGACACTCAGTAGCAGTGTGAGGACACTCAGTAACAATATACAGAATATTGCTACTGAACACACACTGAGGGACTGATTACCTCAAACTGCTCTTTATCTTCCCTTGTTTCTCTGCTCTGGATTGAAAAAAAACATTGCCTGGTGAAACTCTTCCAGAATAAAGATTATAATGTGTTGCACAAGTGTCTTATTTATCATTATAATAACTGTAATGAAGTACTCTAGGGCCCCTTTCCCCCTCACCCGCTTTACAGTGCTTCACTTTACGGCGTTTCACTAATGCAGCAGTTTTCAATTATTCCCATTCTCCATTTATTAAGAATTCTTACAATAAATATATTCACCACTCACTATAAGCTAAGGACGAAAATATTTTTAAGGTAAGTAATGTGTGACTGTAAATATGTTATAAGGTTTTTATATGCATTTAAAAGTTATAATAAAAAAAAGGGTTATGATTCACTTTACAGCGATTTTAGCTTTACAGCGGTAGCCTGGAACATTACCTGCTGTATAAGCGGGTTAGGTTCCGCCTGTACTGTGTTTACAACAACTAAAACTTTGCATTTATTTATAGACATTCAGGAAATCTTTTACTGTCCCCCTCCATGCACTAGTTCATCCTAGCATATACCACTTGACCGGATAATTGAGTTAAAAGCCTGTCCACCATACAAGGGTCGTTAACGGTGCAAGTAACCAGCTCACCACCAATCCAGAATACTTGAATCAATAAAAGAGGAATATAAATAACCTCTCATTGTATATACACGGAGAGACATACACCTCCCGGTGCATATTTCCTTGTAATGGCTGTTTTGAATCTTCTCATATAGAGTAAACTTCTGGAAATGTTACCCGCACCTTCTGGAGTCTACCTGGAGAGAATTCCAGGGGTCAACGCCCCCGCGGCCCGGTCCGTGACCAGGCCTCATGTTGGACCAGAGCCTGATCAACCAGGCTGTTACTGCTTACCGCACGCAGTCCAACGTACGAACCACAGCCTGGCTGGTCAGGTACCGACTTTAGGTGCCTGTCCAGTGCCTGCTTGAAGACTGCCAGGGGTTTGTTGGCAATCCCCCTGATGTATGCTGGGAGGCAGTTGAACAATCTTGGGCCCCTGACACTTATTGTGTTGTCCCTCAACGTGCTAGTGGCACCCCTGCTCTTCATTGGGGGATGTTACATCGCCTGCCGAGTCTTTTGCTTTCGTAGGGAGTGATTTTTGTGTGCAAGTTTGGTACTAAGCCCTCGAGAATTTTCCATGTGTATATAATAATGTATCTCTCCCGCCTGCGTTCTAGAGAGTACAGGTTTAGGAACTTCAAGCGTTCCCAGTAGTTGAGGTGGTTTATCGCACTTATGCGTGCGGTGAAGGTTCTCTGCACATTTTCAAGGTCAGCAATTTCACCCGCCTTGAAGGTGCAGTTAGTGTGCAGCAATATTCTAGCCTAGATAGAACAAGCGATCTGTAAAGTTTCAACATGGGCTTGGCATCCCTGGTTTTGAAGGTTCTCATTATCCATCCTGTCATTTTTCGAGCAGATGCAATTGCTACTTTGTTATGGTCCTTGAAGGTGAGATCCTCTGACATGATCACTCCCAGGTCTTTGACATTAGTTTTCGCTCTATTGTGTGGTTGGAATTAGTTTTGTACTCCGATGAGATTTTAATTTCTTCACGTTTTCCGTATCTGAGTAATTGAAATTTCTCATCATTGAACTTCATATTGTTTTCTGCAGCCCATTTAAAGATTTGGTTTATGTCTGCTTGGAGTCTAGCCGTGTCTTCAACGGTGGACACTGTCATACAGATTCGGGTGTCATCTGCAAAGGAAGACACAGCACTGTGGCTTATATCCCTGTCAATATCTGATATGAGGATGAGGAATAGGATGGGAGCAAGTACTGTGCCTTGTGGAACAGAGCTTTTCACAGTAGCTGCCTCAGACTTTACTCTGTTGACTACTACTCTTTGTGTTCTACATGTTAAGAAATTATAGATCCATCTACCAACTTTTCCTGTTATTCCTTTATCACGCATTTTGTGTGCTATTACACCATGGTCACACTTGTCAAAGGCTTTTGCAAAATCTGTGTATATAACATCTTCATTCTGTTTATCTTCTAGAGCATCCAGGACCTTGTCGTAGTGGTCCAGTAGTTGGGACAGACAGGAGCGGCCTGCTCTAAACCCATGCTGTCCTTGGTTGTGCAATTGATGGGTATCAAGATGGGTGGCGATCTTGCTTCTTAGAACCCTTTCAAAGATTTTTATGATATGGGACGTTAGCGCAATTGGTCTGTAGTTCTTTGCTATTGCTTTACTGCCCCCTTTGTGGAGCGGGGCTATGTCTGTTGTTTTTAGTAGCTGCGGGACGATCCCAGTGTCCATGCTTCCTCTCCATAAGATGTTAAAAGCATGTGATAGGGGCTTCTTGCAGTTCTTGATGAACACGGAGTTCCATGAGTCTGGGCCTGGAGCGGAGTGCATGGGCATGTCATTTATTGCCTTTTCGAAGTCATTTGGCGTCGTGGTGATGTCAGAAAGGCATGCGTCTGTCAAATTCTGTGGCACTCTTCTAAAAAATTCATTTAGGTTTTCGATTTTCAGTCTGGTTAGTGGCTCGCTAAAAACTGAGTCATACTGGGACTTAAGTAACTCACTCATTTCCTTGCTGTCATCTGTGTAGGACCCATCCCTTTTAAGTAGGGGCCCAATACTGGTTGTTGTTCTCGACTTTGATTTTGCATAGGAAAAGAAATACTTTGGGTTTCTTTCAATTTCATTTATGGCTTTTTGTTCTTCCCGTGTCTCTTGATTCCTGTAGAATTCCTTTAGTTTTAATTCGATGTTTGCTATTTCTCTGACTAGTGTCTCCCTACGTATTTCAGAGATATTGGCCTCCTGTAGCCGCTCCGTTATTCTTTGCCTTCGCCTGTATAGGGAGCGCCTCTCTCTTTCTAGTTTGCATCTTCTCCTCCTTTTCCTTAAGGGAATTTGCCTTGAGCAAACCTCTAGTACCACAGAGTTAATTTGTTCTAGACATAGGTTGGGATCCATGATGCTTAGGCAATCATCCCAGTTTATATCATTTAGGACTTGGTTTACTTGGTCCCACCTTATGTTTTTGTTATTGAAGTTGAATTTGGAGAAAGTTCCCTCGCGGCTGATCACATTTTGTTGATCTGGGGCTTCCCGCATGCATGTCTGGACCTCTATTATGTTGTGATCTGAGTATATTGTTTTTGATATGATGACATTTCGTATCAGATCATCATTGTTGGTGAAGATGAGGTCCAGCGTATTCTCTAATCTTGTGGGCTCCACTATTTGCTGGTTTAAGGTGAATTTGTTGCAGAGATTTAAAAGTTCATGCATGTGTGAATTTTCATCTGAGCTGCCTCCTGGTGTTATCTCTGCTACCACATTGTTTGCAATGTTCCTCCATTTTAGGTGCCTGAGGTTGAAATCCCCCAGTAGCAAGATGTTGGGGGCAGGAGCTGGAAGATTTTCCAGACAGTGGTCAATTTTCAGAAGCTGTTCCTGGAATTGTTGGGACGTTGCATCCGGGGGCTTGTAGACAACCACGATGACCAGGTTTTGATTCTCGACCTTTATTGCTAATACTTCAACTACATCATTTGAGGCATTTAGTAGTTCTGAACATATAAGTGACTCTGTGATATACAGGCCAACCCCCCCTTTTTGCCTGTTCACTCTGTCACACCTGTATAGGTTGTAGCCCGGGATCCATATTTCATTGTCCAAGTGATCTCTTATGTGGGTCTCTGTGAAAGCCGGAAACATAGCGTTTGACTCTGTAAGCAGTCCACGAATAAAAGGTACCTTGTTGTTTGTTGTTGGCTTTAGACCCTGTATATTAGCAAAGATGAATGTAGTTGGATTGGTGGTATTGGTGGTATGGGGGGGGTCTTTTTTCCTGGCTCTAATATCTGTTGTAATGGAGTGGAGGCCACTGACTGTGATTCCACTCCAGAAATGCTTTCGTTTTTTTTAATCACTTTATGATAACCACTGAATTATATTATAGCTATAAATTGCACCCATCATATTTTTTTATAAAAATTCCATTCCTTAATTTTCCAAAATATGAAAAATATTCTTCATTTTTTTAGAAACTTATATTTAGCATAAGTCTCCATGCTTTTGTAGTGTACCGTCGAGGTACACTGCACAATACAATAATATTATACAATAAACTAGATAGTCAGCTTATTCATTAACCATGTTGAATGATTGGTCAATATCTCCTTCAATTAGCTCGTTTTGCAACTAAATTTTAGTTAATAAAGAGATGAAGGGGTAAACCAGTGGAAGGCCTCGGTCAGATGACCAAACGCTGCAGTGGCGGGTCACAATATGACTAAAATCCCACGCCAGGAAACACTGGTTCTGTTTGCTGATGAATCTTATCTAACCTTATGACAATTCACTTATTGTACCTTTGCATGGGAGACACAAGAAATTTTTCAAAATTCCCTCTACCGGAATGATTTAAAAAAAATCAGATATATTAATTGAATCAAATAATCTCCCCAGACCATTACTGAGTCCTCCCTCCCCATAAAACAGGCTGAACTCCCCTTCTCTCCCCGGACCTTCTCCCTACGTCATTCTTCCTTCCTCTCAGACATTCTGAAGTCAAAATTAAGATGAATTTAAAGCTAATGTCACCTCAAAGATAACTTCCATAAAACCTAAATTAAATAATTGTCATATATTAGTGAAAAACACACCAATAAAATTATTGTTATTATTATTATTATTATTATTATTGTTGGCCTGCGGAAGAAGTGAGCAAAGTAGCACAGTGACTACAGTGAACACTACACCACACGTCACGGTACAGTGACAGCAGTGAACACTACACCACACGTCACGGTACACTGACAGCAGTGAACACTACACCACACGTCACGGTATAGCAACAGCAGTATATACACGTCACGGTATAGTGACAGCAGTGAACACTACACCACACGTCACGGTATAGTAACAGCAGTATATACACGTCACGGTATAGTGACAGCAGTGAACACTACACGACACGTCACGATACAATAACAGCAGTAAACACTACACACGTCACGGTATAGTGATAACAGTGAACACTACACGACACGTCACGGTACAGTAACAGCAGTGAACACTACACCACACGTCACGGTACAGTGACAGCAGTTAACACTACATCACACGTCACGGTACAATGACAACAATGAACACTACAGCACACGTCACGGTACAGTGACAGCAGTGAACACTACACGACACGTCCCGATAGTGACAACAGTGAACACTACACACGTCACGTTACAGTGACAGCAGTGAACACTACATCGCACGTCACGGTACAGTGACAGCAGTGAACACTACACCACACGTCACGGTATAGTGACAACAGTGAACACAACACACGTCACGGTACAATGACAGCAGTGAACACCACATGTCACGATACAGTAACAGCAGTGAACACTACACATCACGGTACAGTAACAGCAGTGAACACTACATGTCATGGTACAGTAACAGCAGTGAACACTACACGTCACGGTACAGTGACAGCAGTGAACACTACACGTCACGGTACAGTGACAGTAGTAAACACTACACGTCACGGTAGTGACAGTAGTGAACACTACACGTCACGGTAGTGACAGTAGTGAACACAACACGTCACGGTAGTGACAGCAGTGAACACTACATGTCACGGTACAGTGACAGCAGTGAACACTACATGTCACGGTACAGTGAACACGGTACAGTGACGGTCCAAGGAGTGGCTGAACCATCGGGTTACCGGACCACAGAAATATTGAAGTTGAGACTAAGATTTTTTTTCTCATATTATTATTGATAATAATAATAATAATAATATTATTATTATTTAATTTCGGAAGGAAGAGCTAAACCCATAAAGGTCATACAGCATCTTGTGAATAAAAGATAATCAGGTTTGATCCAAGGAAGAGCAGAGTAACTACATTCACTTTCTGCAGCAGCAAGCAGACAACCCTCACGGTCGGGGGCCCGCCATGTTAACCTCTCCTCTTGAAAAATATATTTGTTATCTTATTAAGCAAGAGATTACAATAGCAATGGAGTAATGAACACAGGATTATCACTTTAGTGTCTAAATTGAAAATTGAAATTATTATTTTAATATCTGTGCGTCACCGTGCACGTATGTGTTCTCACCTAATTGTGGTTGCAGGGGTCGATTCTTAGCTCCTGGCCCCGTCTCTTCACTGGTTGATACTCTTCAACAGGGGTCAGTCCCAGTTCCACTCGTCACAGACGTCCACTCTGACACCTCGTCACATAACATGACTCGTTGTTGCCTTTCCGTCAGGTATTCTCTGATCCATTGCAGTGCCTTTCCTGTTATATCTGCCTGCTCCTTTAGCTTTTGTACTAAACTCTTGTTTGGTACTGTGTTGAAAGCCTTCTTGCAGTCTAAGAAAATGCAATCTACCTCTCTCTCTCTTGTCTTACTTCCGTCACCTTGTCGTAAAACTCCAGTAGGTTTGTGACACAGGATTTTCCTTCCCTGAAACCGTGCTGGTTGTCGTGTATTAGCTCATTCTTTTCCAGGTGCTTCACCACTCTTCTGATAATCTTCTCCATGACTTTGCATATTATGCATGTCAGTGACACTGGTCTGTAATTTAATGCTGTGTGTCTGTCTCCTTTCTTAAAAATTGGGACTACATTTGATGTCTTCCATACCTCAGGTAGTCGCTCTTTTTCTGTAGATGTGTTGAAGATTGTTGTTAGTGGCACACACAGCGCCTCTGATCCATCTCTCAGGACCCAACGGAGAGATGTTGACCGGTCCCACCGCCTTTAAGGTATCTAGTTCACTTGGCAGCCTCTTCACCTTCTCCTCGGTTGAGTGTAGTGTGTCCAACACTTGTTGGTGTACCCTACCTTCCCGACTTCCCGGAGTCCTTTCTGTCTCCACTGAAAATACTTCCTTAAATCTCATTTTGAGCTCTTCACATACTTCTCAGTCGTTTCTTGTGAATTCACCTTCTTCCTTCTGCCTGATTACCTGGTCCTTGATTGCTGGTTTCCTCCTAATGTGACTGTACAACAGGTTTAGGTCAGACTTGGCCTTCGATGCTATGTCATTTTCGTATTGCCGCTGGGCCTCTCTCCTTATCTGTGCATATTCGTTCCACATTTGTTAAACATTGTTTAACGTCTCCAGTAACTTCCAGAACATCTCTGGTGTAGTTTCCTAGATTCACAAAAGGTGATTCTTACGTGAAATTCAAGTGTACTGGTCCACATTTATCATGTGCAAAATAGTGTGAAATTTTAATTCCTGTTAAATCACGTTAAATATATTGGAATACCTTTAGCATTTAATGGCTGATGCATTTTACAGCCAGGATAATACACACGAAGCTCAGTTTGTCTGCCGGGAAATTTGTCAATCCATTTAGTTAATAAAACTTGGAATTTCATTAGGTAAATAGTGATACTGATTTCCATTGAGTAACTGAAGAATGTCTTGTTTTATCGGCCTCAAAATATTGACGCTATGGACACCCGGCAAGTTTGAAATTTTCTGGAAATTATTAAAAAACCTGTACTTCTTGAATTCTGGCAAATATCTTTTCCGTCAGGCGTCAAAAACTTTTAATGTTGATGGGTTTTCTTAAAAGAAAGTTTAGGTTTCACTTTGAGCTGTGTAAATATTAAATTGCTATTTTTATTAATTAAATAGGTTTTCTCGTAATTAGAGAATGGTTCTTCAGGTCGGCTTCAAATTTTTGAGCGTTGTTGTATCTTAATTTTAAGTGAGAGTATTTTTTTTATTGAACTGAACTTTGTATAATTTTAATGATTTTTTGTATCAAAATGGATGTTCTTAAAAAGTAGAAAATCAAATATTTTTTATTAGAGGATTGTAAAAATATAGAATAGAACTGAAAGAAAAAAAGAGATAAATATTGAAAACTCACATTTTTATAAAATTTTTAGTTTCCTCTTTTTAAGTGAACACTTAAATTGTGTACGACTTGATACCTTAGCTGGTACACTGTTATATACTGGTTTTCTTCAAGGCTTTTGTTTATAAATTCAGAACATCTTATCTGGTCAAGTTCTAATTTTAAAAACTAGTTAACTATTACCAAGTGAAAGTTAGAAATAATTTACAAGTGCAGCTGCCCTCTACTCAAGTGCAGCTGCCCTCTACTCAAGTGCAGCTGCCCTCTACTCAAGTGCAGCTGCCCTCTACTCAAGTGCAGCTGCCCTCTACTCAAGTGCAGCTGCCCTCTACTCAAGTACAGCTGCCCTCTACTCAGTTTTATTTGAAACATTCCTGGAATTGGTTTCTACGATATAACTTTAGAAAGCCTCTTCTGACCGTCTCAGAATTTCGGCACCCATCAATCCTACTTAGAATTTTTTTTTTATATTCTTGAGGGAGCGGGTAGGTGCCATTTAGCAGCTTCTAATCTTGAAATGACATTGTTTATCTTTATTGCTTTATTTTTCCATGTTGCTGGTGACTCTAAGTCTAAATCTAAGTAACTGAACTTATCGTCCCTTTCCTTGGATCAAATCTGAATGCCTCTCATTCCACTGGAGTTATATGATATATTTTCTTCAGTACTTTTCCATTCATTGAAATAACTTTATAATGGTTGATTCATCTAATAAAATGGATGAAATTATTTTTTGGGTTTGTTTTGTGTAAGTTCACATTTTATTGTATTATGTGTGATAACTGGAGAATGCCTCTTCCGGTCGGCTTTAAACTTTTAGGGATGATGTGTTTTCCTTCAAAGGAAGCTTCGTCTTCATGTTACATTGTGTAAGTTTTAGTATGCCAATTTTATTAATCAAGTTAGTCTCTGGGAATTAACTGAGAGAATGACTCTTCTGATCAGAAATAAGTCACAATGTTCAATTTAATGGAGTTTTCCTGGGTTAAAGCCACATAATGTACTTTTATATGTATATCACGATCTCAAAAAAATGAACCCAAAGCTTAAAGCTAACGTAATTTCTTACATGCAAACTTACTTAAACTTTGAACACTGGTCAATCTCACAGAAAAAAAAAATGGAGGGATTTTGGACTGTGTTGGTCCGTATTTCCCTTTTATTAAGGGAGAAATTGCGAAAATTGAAATAATAGTTTGCATTCCATAATTTCTGATTGCCTCAAGTGATTGGCTTCACCCTTCAACACTGATAACTTGATATAACAAATTCTGAGCAACTTCAATCATCATTTGTTGGTGAAATTTAGGATATTAGTCTCTCTGAGATAACCTGAGAATGCCTCTTCAGCTTTACTTCAAAGCTGGTGTTTCTTTGTGTAAGATTTGTATTAGTTCTGGCTTGTGTATGCTAATTAACTTGCCATTTTTATTAGTGTCCATGTGATAACTTACGATAACTTACGAAAAGTCTATAATTTCTCTATTTTTTGTTCTATGATCACAGTTGAAGTCATTTTTGTTGCTAGACTGTCTGTTATTATTTAATTGTCTGTGTCTTTTGACGAGGAAAATATAAAAAACGGGAAGAGAATTGTCTTTCTCCTTTTCCTAAGAAAAATGAATTGAAGGCTCAATTCCATTGACTTGATTCTTGAAGTTTTTGAGGTTAAGTTATCATGGAATAATATCTTAGCCATCTAATGTGGTGAGGGATGATGTTCGTAAACTGGTCTCATTCTAATTGCTCTAAATTGGACAACACTTAGGAAATCCATTGTATTTCGATCTATACAGTCTGTTCTCATAAGAAAATAAATTACAACTGAAACAACGAAATTATATGTGGGAAGAGGAAATACTTTGGTTGATGGGAATTTGGGTAGACAAAAAAGTAATATCCAGCCAAATGAGTTTCATGTTTTGATGGTGACTTTACCGAAATGCCAACAAGAACACAAGCACAGCTGGAGTCTACAGCATCCCGCACAGAACAAGTCATAATTTTTATGCACACGGGACAGCCAGGGATTTGAACACTAGACTACAGGATTACAGGTATTCATTCATGTGCATTTCCTGTGCAATGCACTGCAACACACACTCTTGTATCACGAAATAGTATAATGCGCATTTTATTTGCCAAGAAATGACAAGTCTAAATGGAGGTGCCTCGAGGCTGCTACAACACACTGGATCAATATAAAAAACACCAATTTCTGCGACCTAACTCCTAAATCCAGACCTGACCCGACTTTCTCTCTGAGTCTCCTGACTTACACCTGGCAATGCTTAATTTATATTCTTCTGATTTTGTGTTTCTTGCATTGCTGAAGTCCTAGGTGGGTGAAACGTCACAAATAAAAGGTTCTTTGCTATTTGTGTTATTCTATTACAAGTCGATTTTTGACAAAAAGTGACAAAAACTTTTCTAAATATATCTACTCATTGACTTTTTTTAGTTTCAACTTGTTCACATCTGTAAATGTTATAAATCAAAGACAAGAAATATAACATATTCCTGTACTGCTGTTGCGATGAGCTATGATGTTTTGGTTCGAAATTCTGCTGGAATTAAGAGCTATGTTATAAAAAAAGTATGCAATAGAAATTAAATAACATCAATGGGATGAAACTAGTCAAAATGAGGCTGACATCATCAGTAAAATATTGATTTAAATCATTGTCAGTGCTATGCAAGCCAGTCTAACCCCAGCTGAGTCCTGTAAGTAGAGTGTAGTAACTTACCTAAGAGAACCTACTTACATATAACCTTACTTAAGGTGTGGTGAGCATCAGTCCACAACTGCTCCTTTTTTTCGGTTTTAAAGTCAATATATAATTTAAATATTTTTTTATCGAGAAACTGATTGATGGGGTCGATACCTGAGTGGACATGAACCTGAGCTGTATAAATACCTGAACCACTTGAGTAATGGCTGCCATATCACACGCTCCTTGCTGCCTACTGTGGGCTCTGTAGATAATAAATGTTCCTACCAATTTCCTCGACAAGCTCTCAGTCAGAGCAGAGAGAACAAGAGACCGAGATGGGGCAAGTCAACACATAATAAATGGCTAAACATTCAATCCATCACTAATATTCTTACACTGCATTTATAAGCATTTATTCACCTTGCGAGCCATTCAGGTATTGAGAGGTAATTCTGAAACCATAACCTTAAATTTTCCATATGTACAGTGGCAAGAACCTGTGGACAGGTAATATATTTATGCGAAGCACCACAGCTGTGTGTTATTTAGTGCCTGGAGTGGTGGAGGCTCGATCCTCCGTCTGCTAATCAAGAAACTCAGTCTGGGTTTTCGCAAGGCACGTGAGGGTGTATTACCTGCCGAGGTTGGGTCCCAAACAAGGTAAACATTGCTAGCTACCTCAATCTTAGACAGATTAGATGGTACAGGGTAACCAGGGCTCAGACAAGGTAGACACCGCCAGCTGTCTTGCTCTCAGACAAGGTAGACGCCGCCAGCTGTCTGTGTTTTAGACGAAGTAAAAGCCTTCAGCGTCTCCAGTCTTTGACACCTCTCTTCGTCTCCAACTAAGGTAATATAATTGACAAAATACAAAACAGCTTTGTTTTATAATTAAAATGTCTATGTGAACTTAGTCCGCTCTGCTCTGTCAAACAGAAAAACAGGTATATGCAGACTTGTCATCGATGTTTAAGCTAAGTTATTAAACTACACAACAAGAATATACACCGCGAGGTGTATGTATCGTTTGATATACTTTTGATGGGTTTCAAGAGTTTACAATACTCTTGCAGCCCGGCCCTGGGCCAGGTTTGTCCGGTGCTTGTCTGGTCAACCATGCTGTTGCTGCTGGTGGCCCGCTGGTTCACATATCTGTTAGGTATCTCCTCTTCTCCGCTCCACCGAGCGGAGTGTAATTGATAGTGGAGTCAGTGGCGTCGCTAGGGTTGGTGTCACCCGGGGCGGCATCTTGGTGTCACCCGGGGCGGCATCTTTGGTGTCACCCGGGGCGGCATCTTTGGTGTCACCCCCATGAAATCCAAGGGCGGGGGAATGGGGGAAGTAAACTCCAGTTATGTCACTACTGCATGACCAGTGACGTCACTACTGCATGACCAGTGACGTCACTACTGCATGACCAGTGACGTCACTACTGCATGACCAGTGACGTCACTACTGCATGACCAGTGAATAATGTTCAGCAATGAGAACGTTTAAGGGCCATAAACCGAACAGGAGAACACTTCTCAACTTTATTAATGATAAAGTAAATAGTCGTAGTAATATTGAGGAAACCTACACTCAAATACCACTTTGAGTACAGACAACTTCAACAATGTAAAAAAAATAAAAAACTTGAAAAATAAAGAAAAACATTGAAATATCAGAGAAACACTAGTTCCGATTTGTCCTTGAGTACAGGTAACATCTCAGTGACCTTGAGTACAGGTAACATCTCAGTGACCTTGAGTACAGGTAACATCTCAGTGACCTTGAGTACAGGTAACATCTCAGTGACCTTGAGTACAGGTAACATCTCAGTGACCTTGAGTACAGGTAACATCTCAGTGACCTTGAGTACAGGTAACATCTCAGTGACCTTGAGTACAGGTAACATCTCAGTGACCTTGAGTACAGGTAACATCTCAGTGACCTTGAGTACAGGTAACATCTCAGTGACCTTGAGTACAGGTAACATCTCAGTGACCTTGAGTACAGGTAACATCTCAGTGACCTTGAGTACAGGTAACATCTCAGTGACCTTGAGTACAGGTAACATCTCAGTGACCTTGAGTACAGATAACATCTCAGTGAATCTGATCTTACATTTCCTTGCCTTCAATCCTGCAAAATCATCTATCATATCATCAAAATCAATGATTTTTCCCTATATAGTCCTATTTGTACTCTGCAATCATATAATAGGCTATATAAAAACGAAGGATTTTTCTCTTATGTTACTGCAGCACTGTTTTGTGCATTAGTGTCACCTTCTTTAGAGGCTCTATGGTGTCACCCCTAAATGGTGTCACCCGGGTGCCACCCGCCCCCTCCTTATGACACCACTGAGTGTAATTGGTAGCCTAATAGCGAAGAGATTTCGGAAATATATTGTGTCTAAGACACAATCTAACTTAAGGTTCTGAAGATGGTCTGGGATTCAGTATTTCGGTTTATGAAAGCAGAAAAATTTTCCTCTTCAGAAATGTACGTAGTAATGAGTGATCTTTGTCATTAAAAAACTCATTAAAGATACTAAATAGGCTTAAGATATTACAGAGAGTAAAGTGTGGTGAGGTCCCTGATCTATCGTAGTTATCGTTGCCAAATTAACTAACTCAGCAGTTCTTTGTTTCTCGCTGTCAGGTCAGTTCAGTTCAGTTCAGACTCTCAGGTAAGGACCCACTAGGGGCGAGGGGGAAGTGGGGACAGAAGAAGAACAGCCGGTGAGAGGAAGAGTTGAAGTAGAAGAGAAAGAGTCAGGACTAAACCCAACAGTCTAACTACTGGTTACTTGGATTATTCTGTCAGGTCCGTGAATGGCTGAACGTTATATGCTGTTTGTTGTATCTCAATCAACCCTACAAGTAATATTTAATGTAATCCCACTCTAATGGTGTATAATATTTATAGTATATGGAGAAATATATAATTATTGTTTTGAAATAGATTTACATCTATAATATATATGTTTACAAATAAACTAGGATTATATGTACATATATACATAACAGCGTGGAAATAATTTACACAGGCGCGAGGTATCTGATGACAAGTATGTCAGCAGCGCTGACGTACCTGTCAGCGCTGTTTCCTTCCAACCATAATGTGTGTTGATGATGGGTTTGTTGATATCCTCTGTTTTCCCAGTGTCATGTATCTGTGTTGTGGCAGTGTGGCAGTGTGCCTTGCTATCGTGACTGCTGCTCTGGCTGTCACTCTCACCGATCTTAACACTACCACCTCTGCTACGACTACTGCTGCTGCTACCACTACCACCTCTGCTACGTCTACTGCTGCTGCTACCACTACCACCTCTGCTACGACTATTACTGCTGCTACCACTACCACAGCTGTTGTCAATGCCGTCATCAACAGAACCCTTACCACCACTATCGCTGCTACGACTAAAAACGCAGTCATCAATACAACCCCTACGACCACAGCTGCCCCTGTCACCACTAAGTCCCCTACCACTGTCTCTGCCACCACCATCACTAGACCCACCACTTCCCAAGCCACACCCAGTAGTCAAGCCAACGCCAGCATCAGCGACTACAACTTCTACGAGCTACCCAACACTACCTTGCTCAACCCATACTGGACCCTCAGCGTGCCCTCCGAATGTAAGGTCATAATGAAGTTTATTAGCCACTCACATGCAAAATTATGTCTAGAGATATTGGAATTCATATATACTTAATATTCATGTTTTTTGTGAAATCAATTACAATGACCATACACATATATAATGAAATATGGGGAAACCTGGTGTATAATGCCGATAGACTTCGGTTAAAGACACATGAAGAAACAACACATTTTATTAGGGAAACGTTTCGGTCCTCGGACCGTGTGTTGCAGGTGGGTGTATAGTTGTCTTTGTGTTGCAGGTGGGTGTATAGTTGTTTTGTGTGTTGCAGGTGAGTGTATAGTTGTTTTGTGTTGTAGGTGGGTGTATAGTTGTTTTGTGTGTTGCAGGTTGGTGTATAGTTGTCTTGTGTGTTGCAGGTAGGTGTATAGTTGTATTGTGTGTTGCAGGTGGGTGTATAGTTGTCTTGTGTGTTGCAGGTGGGTGTATAGTTGTCTTGTGTGTTGCAGGTGGGTGTATAGATGTCTTGTGTGTTGCAGGTGGGTGTATAGTTGTATTGTGTGTTGCAGGTGGTGTATAGTTGTTTTGTGTTGTAGGTGGTGTATAGTTGTTTGTGTGTTGCAGGTGGGTGTATAGTTGTCTTGTGTGTTGCAGGTGGGTGTATAGTTGTCTTGTGTGTTGCAGGTGGGTGTCTAGATGTCTTGTGTGTTGCAGGTGGGTGTATAGTTGTCTTGTGTGTTGCAGGTGGGTGTATATATGTCTTGTGTGTTGCAGGTGGGTGTATAGTTGTATTGTGTGTTGCAGGTGGGTGTATAGTTGTATTGTGTGTTGCAGGTGTGTGTATAGTTGTTTTGTGTTGTAGGTGGGTGTATAGTTGTATTGTGTGTTGCAGGTGGGTGTATAGTTGTCTTGTGTGTTGCAGGTGAGTGTATAGTTGTCTTGTGTGTTGCAGGTGGGTGTATAGTTGTCTTGTGTGTTGCAGGTGGGTGTATAGTTGTCTTGTGTGTTGCAGGTGGGTGTATAGTTGTCTTGTGTGTTGCAGGTGGGTGTATAGATGTCTTGTGTGTTGCAGGTGGGTGTATAGTTGTATTGTGTGTTGCAGGTGGGTGTATAGTTGTCTTGTGTGTTGCAGGTGGGTGTATAGTTGTCTTGTGTGTTGCAGGTGGGTGTATAGTTGTCTTGTGTGTTGCAGGTGGGTGTATAGTTGTCTTGTGTGTTGCAGGTGGGTGTATAGTTGTCTTGTGTGTTGCAGGTGGGTGTATAGTTGTCTTGTGTGTTGCAGGTGGGTGTATAGTTGTTTGTGTGTTGCAGTGGTGTATATTGTCTTGTGTGTTGCAGGTGGGTGTATAGTTGTCTTGTGTGTTGCAGGTGGTGTATAGTTGTTTGTGTGTTGCAGGTGGGTGTATAGTTGTCTTGTTGTTGCAGGTGGGTGTATAGTTGTCTTGTGTGTTGCAGGTGAGTGTATAGTTGTTTTATGTTGTGGTGGTGTATAGTTGTCTTGTGTGTCAGGTGGGTGTATAGTTGTCTTGTGTGTTGCAGGTGGGTGTATAGTTGTCTTTGTTTGAGGTGGTGTATAGTTTTCTTGTGTGTTGCAGGTGGGTGTATAGTTGTCTTTGTTGCTTAGTTGTCTGTGTGTTGCAGGTGGTGTATAGTTGTCTTGTGTTTGCAGGTGGGTGTATAGTTGTCTTGTGTATTGCAGGTGGGTGTATAGTTGTCTTGTGTGTTGCAGGTGGGTGTATAGTTGTCTTGTGTGTTGCAGGTGGGTGTATAGTTGTCTTGTGTGTTGCAGGTGGGTGTATAGTTGTCTTGTGTGTTGCAGGTGGGTGTATAGTTGTCTTGTGTGTTGCAGGTGGGTGTATAGTTGTCTTGTGTGTTGCAGGTGGGTGTAAGCTAAGATGTATGATGAACCTCACCTGCCAGGCTGTGACGGCGGTGCCTCGAGAGGACAACATCACTTGTCTCTTCTCCTCCTATATCTCCAACATTACTCTCACCAACAACGCAGCAACCACCACCTTCGTCAGAAATACCAGTGAGTTTTGTCGTTACTAGATTTATTAAATACGTATAATAATAAGCACCGGTTCCCTGCTAACACTTGCCTGTCTCAGAGGTTTTAACCTGCCTTCAGTGTACCTCTGCACGATGGAATATTTGAGAGGTTCTGCTCATGGAAGGATGAGTAGGTAGGTATGTCTGAACCAGAGTGATTCAACTACAACAGTTATCCCTTAAATGTAAGGGATATTGAGCGAATTTCTGAGATTGTTCAAGAGTCAAACGCACTGTTCCTTTCTTCAGGACAATGACAACACGAAACACATTTCAGCCAACCTGCCCTCATCCCTCACACTCGCCCTCAACCCTCACACTCGTCCTCAACCCTCACACTCGCCCTCAACCCTCACACTCGCCCTCAACCCTCACACTCGCCCTCAACCCTCACACTCGCCCTCAACCCTCACACTCGCCCTACTTACAAAGAATTTGCTGAATTCAGCTTTATTACTCTTCCTTGATAAACACTGCTACAGTATTCAATACAAATGGTCGATTTATTATTATCCAGGTATAGACGACAGTTCATTATTGTCCTACAATGTAAGTAAAGTGGTGAAGGGTTTTCTGTAATTTTCCTGCTAAGGTAAAGAGTCATTTTTCTCATTTCACTGTGACTCGTATTACAGGAACACCATGGTGCAAAAAGGTGCAAGGAGAGGAGAAGTTTGAGGTAATCAGTCCCTCAACCTGGCCGAGGGACTGATTACCTCAAACTCCTCCTCTCCTTACAACTTTCTGCTTTGTATTGGACTGATGAAGCCACTGTGTGGCGAAACGTTTCCTCAATAACGATTCCCATATGTTGCTTAAATGTCTTAATCTTCAAGATAATTTATAATTGGGATCAGTTTTGATTAATGTTTCAAAGCTTTCATAAATAGCTGGTTATGTGTATAGCTATGTGTATAGTTATGTGTATAGTTATATGTATATTTAAACGCTATGTAGTTACATGCTGTGGAAAATATTTAAAGTACAATTTAAAGCACCAATAAAATAACAGATGATTTAAAGTTTCAGAAATGATCTTGTGACGTCAAGGTTTTTATAGAAAAATTTTAGTCTTTAAAATGACATTTTAAAGACTGAGTAAGTTGTTATATATTAAGTATATACTGTGTATATACTGAGTATATACTGAGTATACATTGAGTATACACTGAGTATATACTGAATATATATTGAGTATATACTAAGTATATATTGAGTATATATTGAGTATATATTGAGTATATATTGAGTATATACTGAGTATATCCTAAGTATATACTGAGTATATATTGAGTATGTCGTGCTGATTAGGTAAAACTTGCGATATTGGCTTAAATAGCAACGCTCTTCTTGCCATATAAGACAAGCGAAAATTTGTGTATGCAATGATTTCGCAAAAATCATTCTGAACCTAACGAAAAAAATATATTTCATTGTGTTTGTTTATTATTAAATTATTGTAAACGTATCTAAAATATATTTAGCTGGGTTAGGCTAAATTAAATTGAGCTTGTTATAATAAGGTTAGGTAGGTTTTCAAAGTTTCTTTCGGTACAAAATTATAAATTTTTACATTAACGTAAATGAAAAAATATATCTTTAAACGTATAAGAGAAAATTTTAAAAAGGACTTAATTTGAAATAAATTCTTGCTAATTGACCAGTTTTACCTAATCGTCACGACAAGTATATACTGAGTATATATTGAGTATATACTGAGTATATATTGAGTATATACTTAGTATATACTCTGTGTCCTTTATTGTTATTATTATTATTATTATTATTATTATTATTATTATTATTATTATTATTATTATTATTATTATTATTATTATTATTATTATTATGTTAAGCCCTAAATCCGTAAGGGTTGTACAGTGTCTGGACCGTGGATAGGAAGGGTTTACACAACTCCCACATAGGAGACTGAAACGTATGACGACGTTTCGGTGTCCGTGTGATTAGTTAATGCTTCAAGTCGGACCGAAACGTCGTCATAAGTTACAGTCTCATATGTACGTGTTATTTGTCAACTGTTTCAGCCACTGTGTTGAGCCTTTGTAATCTTTAAGGGAGGGTTTACCCAAATTTTCTGGATCAAGAGCCCTTCATTAGCATCTAGGCAACGCACCTCCACCCCCCATTTGAAGGGTTAGGTAAGGTCATGAAACACAAGGACAAGTGTTTCCTGACAATGGTCTTAGTCATATGGTGACCCACAGTTGGGTCATCATATGGATCTTATTCCTA
>WNWK01006553.1:27500-37500 GCA_009830355.1 Cherax destructor
CAAGCGCTTACGTGACTTCTCACATTATCAAGGAACTATAAAAATAAAGCATAAAAAAGGAAGGCACATAAGGGCAAGACTACACCTCACAGTGACGTCACAACACCGGACTCTGTGAAACACAACTGATACTCTATCCAAGCATAAAGATTTTTTACTTGTCTAATGTATCTTAAATTCTTCCCAAATTGTATTAATTTTAAATGAATACATTTTATGTAAACCAAAAACAATATTCATATTTTCAAAACTACTTTTTATGAAACATGATCATATTATATTCCTGTCAACCATGCACTTCCCTGATACAACTTTATAAGCGTTTGGTCTAAGCATTAAACCCTTTGGTCTTCTTCATCAGTCCGAACCTAATTACCGTAGGTGCCTTCCTTTTGATGTTTTGTTTTTATAGTTCCTTGACCTGTACTTAGCTCAGTGGTGACCTGTACTTAGCTCTGTGAAGACGTGTCTAGTGTGCTCTCTGTGAATCTGAACGAAGATGTCCTCTCTTGAGCAACTCTACCAGCAGCTGAAAGAGGAGCTTAGAGTTGCTAAGCTCGAGATACGACGATTGACGGAGGAAAACAAGAGGATTTATAGTAATCCTGTTGTGAGTCCTCAGGTCAAGAGGGAAACCTGGTCAGTGGCCGGGGAATATGGAACGAAGCTGAAGATCAAGAAGACTGTTGGAGTGGCAGAAAATTACTGTGGAAATTTCCAACCTATTTTCGGTGCTACCCGACGAATGTGGGCTGTCTACTGGGAACATCACAATGAGCACCAAGGAAGCATTGGCGGACGAGAGTCGACATCCCTTGAAACCCGAACGAAGACCATCGAGAACGTCACTTCGAACTCTGCCAGTGAAGGTATGAATATTGTTTTAGTTGGGGACAGTCAGGTTAAGTTTATGGATAGAGCTTTTTGTCTTAGGGACAGGAAGATGAGGCAGAGGGTGTTTCCCTGGGGCTGGGATGGGGGATATTGTTAGCCGTCTAGACGATATCATGAAAGGTAATGGGGGCAATCCTATTATCTGCCTCAGTGTGGGAGGCAACGATGTTGGCAGACGTAGGAGTGAAGACTTAGTATAGGACAGCAATAGAGATAATTAGGAAGAAGGGTGGGAACCCTGTGATATGTGGCATTTTGCCCAGGGGAGGAGTTGGAAATGAATGGTTGTCCAGTAAACAAACTGGCTCTCAGACTCTTATATTGCAAGTACCACCTGGCAGGTAGGTGTGACTTGACAAATGGCACTCTCAGATGGTGGGAAGGAGAGTTGTTAATAAACCTTCTCTACCCACCTTGACAGAGGAGTATAGTGGTCAGACAAGCCTCTTAGTCACTTATATATCTCAAGACAGAGTAAAAGGGTTATTGCATTAGAATATTCTAACATAGCGGATTAAAAAATCCCCTCACATATATGTATATGTAATAAGATCACAGTAAGCAGGTGATAGCACAATATGCAAAATAACCACAGTGATAAATAGTGAAATTCCAAGAGCTATTCCTAGATAAGGTGAGAAATCAGAAAATCACTTGGAATTCCACTATGGTTATTTTGCATACACATATATGTTGATGCTAGGAATTCGCAAGAGCAGGCGAAATATTAACAAACACTGATCTCTGGCCGACGGAGACTCGAACCTACGAACCTCATGACAAGGTACGCAGTGCTTTGCCGACCGTACCACACTTGCGAATTCCTAGCATTGTAAAAATCTCTAGTTGTGTCGATGCATGCAGGGGATGAGATGAAAAGCTGTAAGCCTTCCTGCCTGAAAGCTGGCTGCCTTGGAATAACGTCTAGCGAAAGCTGGATGCCAATGTATTGGAACAGTGTGGTACGGTCGGCAAAGCACTGCGTACCTTGTCATGAGGTTCGTAGGTTCGAGTCTCCGTCGGCCAGAGATCAGTGTTTGTATATATGTTGATATATATATGTACATATATAGTAATGAGAGTTGTGTTTATGTGACAGAGAGAGAAATGTACTTCATGAGCACGCATCTCACCTTGAACACTAGCGTTGACAACGCCAGTGAAGTGTGTAGGCGGGATAAAGGGATCCCCGCTATTATCGTCTCTTCAGATCAGCTTCTCAACATCAGTAAACAGGTTGGTAAGTACAGTAGGAAACTCATAAGTTCACTCACTCTCAAACAGTGTTAGCAGAACTGTAGCAACCCGTGGCAGTAGGGAAGCTGGGAGACACAGGTTAGAACTGCACCATAAGGTGAGCAGATTTTCTCGCTTATTTACGAATATTTTGAGTGTTTTCAATTTCTTGACTAGCGGCTGATGATCGTCTCAGATAAATTTACGTTAAATATGAATTCTGCAATCACATTTTTTATAAGTTTTATTAGAATTAATAATGCTAATACGATAAACTACGTTGGTAAATAAAAAAATACTTGCAACACATGACGCTTATTAAATGTAAATTTTTAGTGTGTTTGATAAGTGTTTAGTGCATGACTGTGTAATAAAGATTATTTATTCTTATCTGAGTGCACATCTTATCACCTTCATAGAGTCTGGCGAATCAAAGATAAAAACAAAGCATTCTATTAATGACGTTTTGCTCTCCGTGTTGATGTGTCAGGTATTAAACATAGCGAGTGAAACGTTGTTATATAAAAGACTTTCTCTACATGTCTTTGATTCACCCTCAACTTGATTCACCCTCAACTTGATTCACCCTCAACTTGATTCAACCTCAACTTGATTCACCCTCAACTTAATTCACCCTCAACTTGATTCACCCTCAACTTTATTCATCCTCAACTTGATTCACCCTCAACTTAATTCACCCTCAACTTAATTCACCCTCAACTCAATTCACCCTCAACTTGATTCACCCTCAACTTGATTCACCCTCAACTTAATTCACCCTCAACTTGATTCACCCTCAACTTGATTCACCCTCAACTTAATTCACCCTCAACTTAATTCACCCTCAACTTGATTCACCCTCAACTTGATTCACCCTCAACTTAATTCACCCTCAACTTAATTCACCCTCAACTTAATTCACCCTCAACTTGATTCACCCTCAACTTAATTCACCCTCAACTTAATTCACCCTCAACTCAATTCACCCTCAACTTGATTCACCCTCAACTTGATTCACCCTCAACTTAATTCACCCTCAACTTGATTCACCCTCAACTTGATTCACCCTCAACTTAATTCACCCTCAACTTAATTCACCCTCAACTTGATTCACCCTCAACTTAATTCACCCTCAACTTAATTCACCCTCAACAATTCACCCTAAACCCCGTTCACCCCTTTTAATTCACCCTCAACTTAATTCACCCTAAACTTAATTCACCCTCAACTTGATTCGCCATCAACTTGCCTTAGAATTTACGTAAACCCTGAATCAAAAAATAGTGGACTAGATGGGGCACCGTCCAGGCTGGGAAACACAAGTCTAGCAACTTGTCTCACACATACGACACTTGCTATATGCCTAAATTAATTTCTTTACGATAATGTCAATATTTCCTCATAGATTTAATTGGCCCTTGAGATCATATGTAACTTTTACTGTATTAACTACAAGTATTCTTCTCTCCCGGATAACTTTTCTCTATTTGTCCCAAAGAAAATAATGTATTGAATTAACGATTTTTATATTAATCCAAGAAAATAACTTAATACTGTAGATCAGAGTAATCAATATCAATATAGACCATGAGACCATACAATCCCCATTAATTTTTTACCTCAGTAATTTAAGTAAAAAATTCCTTAGAAATAGTTTAATGTGGATGGTGGTTGCCATGTACGAGTTGCTGGTGGGAAGACAAATATACATTAAAGATGAGGATTCATCAGAAAGACCTTAACTCAACAGTTGTTTTTACAAGGGGTGATTAATGCTGCAGGTAACACTCCTTACCATTATTCAGGAAACGTTAATCCCAAATATAGTATAACGTGTGCACGTACTGTGTCCTCAGTGCACACACTGTGTCCTCAGTGCACTGTGTTCTCAGTGCACACAATGTGTCCTCAGTCCGCACTGTGTCCTCAGTGCGCATTGTGCCCCTCAGTGCACGCACTGTGTTCTCAATGCACGAACTGTGTCCTCAGTGCACGCACTGTGCCCCTCGTGCACGCACTGTGTTCTCAGTGCACTGTGTCCTCATGCACACATTTGTCATCAGTGCACACAAATCAAGAAGATTTACTCATCAGAATATTTAAAAAGTCGAAATCAGGTGTCACTGAAGCCTTTGCACCTACTTAATCACATTGTTTGTTTGATCAAAACATGACAGTGAGTCTAACATAATGACACTTATCCCCCCAGGAATTAAAGTATGTATAATCTTGTGTCACTTTTCATCTTAAGATGAATTACACTGCTATAAAGATGCCTCCTTTAGCACAAACAATTACAAACAATACTGGATTAAGCAACTTTATGACTTTTAGATAATTTACCTGAATTTCTTAACGAAATTCAACACTTTAAATTAAGATGCTAAAATCTTTGACTAAATGATAAAATCCAGCTATATATTTTTTTTTATTATTATTATTAACACATCGGCCGTTTCCCCCCCCAAGGCAGGGTGGCCCGAAAAGCTTTCATCATCATTCCTCCATCACTGTCTTGCCAGAGGAGTGCTTTACACTACAGTTATAAAACTGCAACATTAACACCTCCTTCAGAGTGCAGACCTGTACTTCCCATCCCCAGGACTCAAGTCCGGCCTGCCGGTTTCCCTGAATCCTTCATATATGTTACTTTGCTCCTCCAACAGCACGTCAAGTATTAAAAACCATTTGTCTCCATTCCTCCTTTCAAATACTATGCTTATTTGATAGAACCAACTTGTCGTTTTCTGAACCATTCATTTACAAACCTATATTAAGCCAGACAGATTAATTGGATAATGTGCAACATATATCTTTTTTTTGTGGAGGAGTTTTTTCCAGTCAGTGGTTCTTTTAAACCCGAAAATAAACGGTGAAAGAAGAGGATATTTGATGTGATCAGTCTCAGTAAAGATAGGAGGTCTTCTGTCCTCGGGAAAGATAGGAGGTCTTCTGTCCCTCAGTAAAGATGGAGGTCTTCTGTCCCTCAGTAAAGATAGGAGGTCTTCTGTCCCTCAGTAAAGATAGGAGGTCTTCTGTCCCTCCAGTAAAGATAGGGAGGTCTTCTGTCCTCAGTAAAGATAGGAGTCTTCTGTCCCTCAGTAAAGATAGGAGGTCTTCTGTCCCCCAGTAAAGATAAGAGGTCTTCTGTCCCTCAGTAAAGATAGGAGGTCTTCTGTCCCCCAGTAAAGATAGGAGGTCTTCTGTCCCTCAGTAAAGATGGGGGTCTTCTGTCCCTCAGTAAAGATAGGAGGTCTTCTGTCCTCAGTAAAGATGGGGGTCTTCTGTCCTCGGGGAGAAAGGGGGGTCTTCTGTCCCTCAGTAAAGATAAGGGTCTTCTGTCCCTCAGTAAAGATAGGAGGTCTTCTGTCCCTCAGTAAAAATAGAGGTCTTCTGTCCCTCAGTAAAGATAAGAGGTCTTCGGTTAGTTTTAAAACAGATCCACGAACTGAAACTTGTGTACCGGAGACAGGTGAGCTGAAGCACCTGAGAGAGCGTTACAGGTGGGTGGAGCTCACCAGTGGAAATAGATCATCCTAATAGGTTAGGCAAGCGATATAAGGGGAAAATTCACTGTAACAAGATTCAAAGATAATGTGTCAAAAAACTTACAGTACTTGTCGGGTTTTCATAGCAACATCTTGGAAACTTGGTATAGATAATTCTTCTACACCTCCCAACCCTTTCCTAATTGGCATGACCTGCTTCCACATGACATAGTTTCCCGATGCTCTACTACACTTGTCTCCGGTATAATCCTATCTAGACTTCAGTTTGACTACCTCAAAATACCTCTTCTCTTCTCCCACCGTTTTTTTATGTGAGTGGATTAATAAAATCATTGGTTGACGATAGTTTACACAGTAAAGATACCAAAATGTTGAACATGTGTCTTATTCATCTACCTGACGGTTTTTTATATCATTAATGTAATAATTTTGCCAAACTAATCGAAATAGTCAATTTTTCCCGCCATTTTTACATCTGATGTTCACCCCTCCGATAAATTGGTGAACTTGGGCTCCGTTTCGGAAGACGTAAAAAAACATAAATGCTGTTGTGTTAATTAAACTCACCTGGATACACAACCTTAACATGAATGTTAGCCAGTACTTTGCCAAAATCTTTAATTTTCAAAACACAAATGACCCCTTTATCTTATCAACCATTTCTTTTTTTTTTTTTTTAATGTATAGGCCATTGAGCAGATACACATTTTCAGCTAATTAGCAAAAACAATTCTAGTACACAATAATTATTTTACAAGCATTTCTAGATATGTCCCTTTTGAGTTAACTATTATATCTTCAATGACACTCTTTTTCTTCCCAAAATACAACTCTCATACTCGCTCTCTCCTGTCAGATATTGTCAGTGGAGGAGTGTTGGTGGGGGCGGAGGTGTACAGCTTCCCCAGAAAAATAGTTTGGTATGACGGCACCAGGTAGCTGCCACCCAGCTCGCCTCACCTCAAACTTCTTTGATGGCACCTCAGATGTGCCTGGCCAGTGCCTCAGGCTAGACGCTGATATCAAGTTCCAGGGTGGCAAACTGTACATCTATTGGGGGATGCCATTTCTGTGTGGGTCGTGGCCCTTAATGTGTTGAGATCCCAGTGGCTAACTGCCGACTATAGTAAAGGGAAAAGACACAGGTTGCAGAACAAGCTCTTATTGGGACAACGTTACTCTCTGTGGGAAGCTTTACCATGGTTTGAAAAAGCTTTAAAAGGGCCCAAGCGTAATTCCAATTAAAGCTTGTCCTGTGTGTCTCTCTTCACCTTGTTGTGTATAACTGTATTACTATTTATTTATTTTTGCTGATATTGACCTATGTTAGTTTAGTTTAATATCTATTATCAGCCCATACCCATCAGTGGGCGGTAGTTAAGATTACAGAGGTACATAATGGGTCCAGGGACTGAGCCTCAAAGTTTTGACAGCTGAGCAAGTTACAAGGTAATGAACTCACAGGTACAAGGTAATGAATCATGTAAGTAAATTTCGTTGATCATGTTACATTCATGAACAAATTATAAAGTAATGAGCAATTCACATGTCCACACCCGGTCAATGATCATAGGGATAATTGCGTCGTCGGAGCAATGAAAAAAGCGGAGGCTTCTTTCTTGATTTGCGATATCGTAGGTACACAGGCAGTGTGTTCGTGCCCATGGCCCCGAGGGCCAGCCTCCCAAAAAAGGGAGAGGAGTAACACCTTGTTGATTTGGGTGAAGTCAGCTGCCTGAGTGAGGAAGAGGCAGGGTGATGCCTTTTTATGGCATGCCCACCAGGCTTGCCCTCTGGTGGCATGTGACATGTCTATGTCACTTGTCTTTTAACGTTCCTCTCTGACTACTTTGGCTTTGTCACATCTAGATCTGAAACCATGTATGAAACCCCTTCCAGTATCTCATCATTTTCCCCTTTTTATTACTCTTACACTGAAGAGTAATTCCCAGTGTACCTGTGAAGTAGTCGAATATGGTAATAGAAGCTAAAACCTTAGGTAGCTTTAAAAACGATTAGACAAGTATATGAATGAGAAGGGCTGGGTTTTTATTAGTACCTGAGGTATATAAGAAAATTCATGTGTGACATTGGGGAAAGGTTGGACAATTAGTGAGAGTAGTTTGTGTGGTAAAGGTTCTTTGTATGTGATAGTAGGCCTCCTACAGTGTTCCTTCGTTCTTATGTTCAGAGGAAACATGAAGGGGTTAGGTTTTTTATTTTGGTGCCCCCCTGGCCTGATCCTTAAAGCTCTGGCTTCACCTGCGATGGTCTGCGTTCGATTCCCAGCGAGGGTGAAACATTGAGCGTGTTTCTTTACCCCTGGTTGTCTATGTTCACCCATCAGTAAAATGGGTACCTGGGAGTTAGTTGACTGGTGTGGGTCGCATCCTGGGACACGGACCTAATTTGCGGGGAAAAGCTCTGCATGACAAGCTACTTTCTATATAGTAGTATGTCATTGATGTCAGCTAGGACTGTACCTTGTACATGTACTTGTAGTAAATAAAGATATTGATGATATTTCACTGAGGGAAACTTGATCTCTTTCAATAGGCATAGTTCTCACTGTGATACGCAGTATAATAAGCTTACACTGTTTTTCGTGTTTTCTTTTCCATACCTCTGAGCATCTTCTTTTCATTATCATATCTCCTCAGGTTCTCTTCTTGAGGTCTTTTTCCCTAGTCTTTCCTCGGAGATCATGTCAGAGACCAGTCTAGTGAAAAATTTCTGCACCTTTTCAAATTTCTATACATGTATGACTAGTTGAGGCATTATTCATTTTGGTGATGTATATTGTTGAATATTAAAATGGTATACAATACCGACAGGTTGGTACGTAAGACACATTTGCAACAATTAGGTATCTTTATTTTGAAACGTATCGCCTACATAGTAGGCTTCTTCGTCAGTACAGAAAGGTTGACAGAATCGTAGAGATGTGAAGACGATATAATAGTCCATCTCCCTTGAAGACTAGTTTTGAAATTTGGGCAGTCCTCGAAATGGAACATTGTGTATTTGTTACTGTCTCATCTAATGTATATGCAGCGTCCTAAACGAAAATTTAACTGGGTTCTATGTGCCTAAGAGATAAGATGATTGTAATTCTACCCCCCCAGATTTTTTGGTTTTGTTTTGGTATGTGAAAATGAGTCCAAATAATAAATCTGTCACCCGAAAAAGCATCCCATCCTTAATACTAGACAGTATTGTTTAAGTACAGGAGTTACTTAAACAATTCACCTACGTTTAAGGGTTGTGCAATTAAAATCTTTCTCTACTATGTGTTTACCGCACCTATCTTGTATACAAGACGTTCATTTTAAAAACATATACAACAGCTGGGTATCTTTATTGGTGAAACGTTTCGCCTACACAGTAGGCTTCTTCCCGTCAAATACAGAGGCATCAGGTGTAGTAGTGAAATAAAGATGGTGTAATCAGTCCATCACCCTTGAAGAAATAGTATTTGAGGTGAGTCCCTCAGCCTGGAGAAGAGTTCAGCTTCATGGTGGAATGATATGAAGCTGAGACATGAAATGGAGTCTTAAATACTGTCGAAGGTGAGGTGGAAGATCTCGAAGACGTTGCAGGGAACGGATTCACTAGTAGAAGCAAGCAGGCAAGAATTGAGGAGCACTAAGCAAGTCTAGTGGTCCATGCAAGGCAGATCCCCTTGGAATGCAGCCTTCTCTCTCATCACTAGTGGTTAAGCGATGTCTTCTGTACCAAGATACCGTTGTGTTTCAGTGTCTGACAGTTATGTTAAAATGGTATAAAATACCAACAAGTTGATAAGACACCCTATAACTGAAGGATGAACAATGTTCACATGAACTTTCAGTATAGAGAGCTTAACCAGCCCTTCTGGGAAACAGGTGGTCAGCGACCCGCTTAACGAGGAGTGAGACAAGGCTCATAGACTGTACACAAGAGAATGATTATTTATCCACTCTGTCCAACAGCCAAAAATTTGTGTCTGATTAGAATTCGGCAGTACAAGAGACCCTTAGGTGACCTACTTCTTTATAAAACAGTCATGAGAGCAAAAGAGGGAATCAAGCCTTTAAAAAACAATGAGAAGCCAACACTAGGGGTTACGTAGTGTTGTTAGAAGGCGCCACACACTTGCCGCACCTCCGCCATGTTGCCGGCACTACCAGAGTGACGGCACAGACCAGTGCCACGTGGTTTCCCATGAAAATATAAGCTAACAACACTGGTGAGGAGAGCTGGGTGGAAACGGTGAAGCTGGGTAGAGTTGGGTAGAGAGGTGGGTGGAGAGCTGGGAGGAGAGCTAGGTGGGTAGAGGCTGGAGTAGAGAGCTGGGTAGATAGCTGGGTGGAGAGCTAGAT
>WNWK01006553.1:42500-67500 GCA_009830355.1 Cherax destructor
CACTTGTCACCTGTGAACACTGACCTGGCATACTCAGCATCACTTGTCACCTGTGAACACTGACCTGGCATACACCCAGCATCACCTGTCACCTGTGAACACTGACCTGGCATACTCCAGCATCACCTGTCACCTGTGAACACTGACCTGGCATACTCCAGCATCACCTGTCACCTGTGAACACTGACCTGGCATACTCCAACATCACCTGTCACCTCTGCTATGTTGTAGGGTATTAAAAATCATGGGAAGCTAGAGACGTAGATAATGTTAACTATCAGACAGCAACGCATTTGGTATTCTTAACAGTTTATGCTTTAAAATAAATGAAATATCATATAAAATAAATGAGTTTTGAATATGATTAAAAACTCAAACAAATTACACTTCAACCGCTCACACACACACACACACACACACACACACACACACACACACACACACACACACACACACACACACACAAAACAGGTCAGAGTATCAATCGACAAGTGCCTACAAGTATTACACACAACAGAATATGAATTGACCCCTGCAACCACATATGGGTAAGTACACACACACATATACACACCAGCTGTCGGAAGGACTATAAGAAATCTACAAGTATGCCCATTGCTGAGGTACCTATTTACACCCTGGGAATACGTAGCTAACCCAGGCTTGGCAGGGAGACAAACCCCTCCCCTAAGCTCATCAAGAGGCAGGTGTAAGCAAGTAATATTCCTTTGACTCTTTATTGTCTACTAGTGACCATACCTGAAATAACTTTACAATCATTTACTGTTCATATATAATCATTAATATCTGCCAGTGTTAATCACCAGGATTCTGGACTAGCTTGGCCATTAAGTTAGGCCTCTTTGTGTGGATAATTACATGAGTAGCGAGGGTCCCTTATAAACCATAACACGGGCAGAGATAAAACCCGCCCATGGTATTGTTTGTTTGTAATCGTATCATTACGATTTCGTGAGTCATGAGGACACTTATATGAGGAGCGATGGATGGATTACAAAAGTTAGATAAGTATTTCCTAGGTGTACTGACATCGAAATGTAGTGTAGTATATTTATATTGCACATAGATGTAAGAGTATATTTCACAAAGTTGTCTTGTGGTTATAGAGCATGTCTTACCCACTCAAGGAACTTAATTAATCACCAAACTAGTCAGATTCCCATTGATTAACTCACTAACTGGCAGATATTATTAATGCTCAAATACGAGCTATAAATGGACTGTGAAGTTATTTCCGATATGGTCACTGTGGACAACGAAAAGCTAAAAGTACAAAATTTCCTGCTTATGTTTCTTCTGGGGTAGGGTGGTTTTGGGCGGGAGTATGTGGGGTGATGTGTGCCGGGGCAGGGTATGTGGGGTGGGGCAAACTTCGTAACCCACATCTATGATCGGTCCTATCCTGCATACGCTGTGAATACATGCACACAAAGGATTCCACCAGAACGAAGAGGCACCACCATCGCAGTTTAAATGTTCTGTGATTGTGTACGAGACAATTTCATCTTAATGATAATGATAATAATATTAATAATAATAATAATAATAATAATAATAATAATCTTTATTTCTACAAGTACATGTACAAGGTATACAGTCTAGCTAGCATCAATAACATACTACTATATAGAAAGCCCCTTGTTATGCAGAACATTTCGGGCAAATTAGGTCAATTTTGTTCCAAGGATGCGACCGCACCAGTCAGCTAACACGCAGTTACCTATTTTTCTGTTTGGTGAATAGAGACAGCAGGTGTTCTAAGGAAACACGTCCTAATGTTTCCACCCATAATGTTCGAATCCCGGACCTCGGTATAAACTAATGCTAGAAATCGAAGTATCAAGTGTTGTCCAGTCACACGACACGTTAGCTTGCATGACTCAAGAAATCGTAATGACACGATTGCAAACGACAACGTTACGGGTGGGATTGAACTCGCGGCTAATGAGTTTTATGACTCAGTGTCTAAGTTCAATCCCCACCTATCGTGTTTTACTTGTTTACTGTGTTTGTGTTTCTAGACCTGAATGTTGGGTCATGGCTGATGCAGGATACTTCTCCTTCAAATACTGAGTCTCACTCAAACACGTCTGTTGCCACCACTTCTCTTTGTCATCTTTTCTATAACGCTTGCCCTCAGGTCTGCCTTCAGTGTTGCCCTCAGGTCTGCCTTCAGCGTCTGCCCTCAGGTCTGCCTTCAGTGTCTGCCCTCCAGGTCTGCCTTCAGTGTCTACCCTCAGGTCTGCCTTCAGTGTCTGCCCTCAGGTCTGCCTTCAGTGTCTGCCCTCAGGTCTGCCTTCAGTGTCTGCCCTCAGGTCTACCTTCAGTGTCTGCCCTCAGGTCTGCCTTCAGTGTCTCGTCTACCCTCAGGTCTGCGCTTCAGTGTCTGCCCTCAGGTCGATCAATGTCTACCCTCAGGTCTGCCTTCAGTGTCTGCCCTCAGGTCTGCCTTCAGTGTCTGCCTCAGGTCTGCCTTCAGTGTCTGCCCTGCAGGTCTGCCTTCAATGTCTACCCTCAGGTCTGCCTTCAGTGTATGCCCTCAGGTCTGCCTTCAGTGTCTGCCCTCAGGTCTACCTTCAGTGTCTGCCCTCAGGTCTGCCTTCAGTGTCTTCCCTCAAGTCTGCCTTCAGTGTCTGCCCTCAGGTCTGCCTTCAGTGTCTGCCCTCAGGTCTGCCTTCAGTGGCTGCCCTCAGGTCTGCCTTCAGTGTCTGCCCTCAGGTCTGCCTTCAGGTCTGCCTTCAATGTCTACCCTCAGGTCTGCCTTCAGTGTATGCCCTCAAGTCTGCCTTCAGTGTCTGCCCTCAGGTCTACCTTCAGTGTCTGCCCTCAGGTCTGCCTTCAATGTCTGCCCTCAGGTCTGCCATCAATGTCTACCCTCAGGTCTGCCTTCAGTGTCTGCCCTCAGGTCTGCCTTCAGTGTCTGCCCTCAGGTCTACCTTCAGTGTCTGCCCTCAGGTCTGCATTCAATGTCTCCCTCAGGACTGCCTTCAGTGTATGACCTCAGGTCTGCCTTCAGTGTCTGCCCTCAGGTCTGCCATCAGTGTCTACCCTCAGGTCTGCCTTCAGTGTCTGCCCTCAGGTCTGCATTCAATGTCTACCCTCAGGTCTGCCTTCAGTGTCTGCTCTCAGGTCTGCCTTCAGTGTCTGCCCTCAGGTCTGCCTTCAGTGTCTGCCCTCAGGTCTGCCTTCAGTGTCTGCCCTCAGGTCTGCCTTCAATGTCTACCCTCAGGTCTGCCTTCAGTGTCTGCCCTCAGGTCTGCCTTCAGTGTTAGCCCTCAGGTCTGCCTTCAGTGTCTGCCCTCAGGTCTGCCTTCAGTGGCTGCCCTCATGTCTGCCTTCAGTGCTCTGCCCTCAGGTCTGCCTTCAGGTCTGCCTTTAATGTCTACCCTCAGGTCTGCCTTCAGTGTATGCCCTCAGGTCTGCCTTCAGTGTCTGCCCTCAGGTCTACCTTCAGTGTCTGCCCTCAGGTCTGCCTTCAGTGTCTGCCCTCAGGTCTGCCATCAATGTCTACCCTCAGGTCTGCCTTCAGTGTCTGCCCTCAGGTCTGCCTTCAGTGTCTGCCCTCAGGTCTGCCTTCAGTGGCTGCCCTCAGGTCTGCCTTCAGTGTCTGCCCTCAGGTCTGCCTTCAGTGTCTGCCCTCAGGTCTGCCTTCAATGTCTACCCTCAGGTCTGCCTTCAGTGTATGACCTCAGGTCTGCCTTCAGTGTCTGCCCTCAGGTCTGCCTTCAGTGTCTACCCTCAGGTCTGCCTACAGTGTCTGCCCTCAGGTCTGCCTTCAATGTCTACCCTCAGGTCTGCCTTCAATGTCTACCCTCAGGTCTGCCTTCAGTGTCTGCCCTCAGGTCTGCCTTCAGTGTCTGCCCTCAGGTCTGCCTTCAGTGTCTGCCCTCAGGTCTGCCTTCAATGTCTACCCAAAGGGCTGCCTTCAGTGTCTGCCCTCAGGTCTGCCTTCAGTGTCAGCCCTCAGGTCTGCCTTCAGTGTCTGCCCTCAGGTCTGCCTTCAGTGTCTGCCCTCAGGTCTGCCTTCAGTGTCTGCCCTCAGATCTGCCTTCAGTGTCTGCCCTCAGATCTACCTTCAGTGTCTGCCCTCAGGTCTGCCTTCAGTGTCTGCCCTCAGGTCTGCCTTCAGTGTCTGCCCTCAGGTCTGCATTCCCAATGCCCACCCCTCAGGTCTGCCTTCAGTGTATGACCTCAGGTCTGCCTTCAGTGTCTGCCCTCAGGTCTGCCTTCAGTTCCCCCCTCAGGTCTCCCTTTCCCAGTGTCTGCCCTCAGGTCTGCCTTCAGTGTCTGCCCTCAGGTCTGCATTCAATGTCTACCCTCAGGTCTGCCTTCAGTGTATGACCCAAGGTCTGCCTTCAGTGTCTGCCCTCAGGTCTCCCCAGTGTCTACCCTCAGGTCTGCCTACAGTGTCTGCCCTAAAGGTCTGCCTTCAATGTCTACCCTCAGGTCTGCCTTCAATGTACCCTCAGGTCTGCCTTAGTGTCTGCCCTCAGGTCTGCCTTCCAGTGTCTGCCCTCCAGGTCTGCCTTCAGTTTTGCCCCCCAGGTCTGCCTTCAGTGTCTGCCCTCCAGGTCTGCCTTCAATGTCTACCCTCAGGTCTCCCTTTTCAGTGTCTGCCCCCCAGGTCTGCCTTCAGTGTTAGCCCTCAGGTCTGCCTTCAGTGTCTGCCCTCAGGTCTGCCTTCAGTGGCTGCCCTCATGTCTGCCTTCAGTGTCTGCCCTCAGGTCTGCCTTCAGGTCTGCCTTCAATGTCTACCCTCAGGTCTGCCTTCAGTGTATGCCCCCCAGGTCTGCCTTCAGTGTCTGCCCTCAGGCCCCACCTTCAGTGTCTGCCCTCAGGTCTGCCTTCAGTGTCTGCCCTCAGGTCTGTCATCAATGTCTACCCTCAGGTCTGCCTTCAGTGTCTGCCCTCAGGTCTGCCTTCAGTGGCTGCCCTCAGGTCTGCCTTCAGTGTCTGCCCTCAGGTCTGCCTTCAGTGTCTGCCCTCAGGTCTGCCTTCAATGTCTACCCTCAGGTCTGCCTTCAGTGTATGACCTCAGGTCTCCCCTTATGTCTGCCCTCAGGTCTGCCTTCAGTGTCTCCCCCTCAGGTCTGCCTACAGTGTCTGCCCTCAGGTTTTGCCTTCAATTTACCCTCAGGTCTGCCTTCAGTGTCTGCTCCCCAGGTCTGCCTTCAGTGTCTGCCACTCCTGATACGTTCATCCATATCCCTCATTTCTAGTATGTTTATTTAGGTACAGGAATATATCAGTATAATTATCTTAAACAGTGTAAATTACTTAGGATAACCCAAAAAAACAGTCAGAAAAGTGAGTTATTTCCATTGAGGTCCTTGTAATATCTTATTATTTAAACCTTAAAAGTTAAAATCCAAATAATGACACCAATTATTTAATTTTGCTGTCGAATTAATCATTACAAAGTATAGTTCTAAGTTTCATTATCAAACCTGTAACACACTTTGCTAATCGGTGATGTATTAAAAGACAATAAACAAATACTTTCGTGAATACAGGACTGGTTTCAGCTTGGCTGTCGGCTCTACATAGAGGACAGGTTTCTCATCTACCTTTCAACACGTATTTTCGTATCTACTGGAATTCTTTATTATTTCGTAGGTTCATTTTGTACTTAACTATTAATAGAAATACTACATTATTTAATGGATAACACGTTACCACAATATTAGTGAAATAAACGCCTAGAGATGGTTACTAGAGGCCAATAAACATATCAGCCCTCGTCTTGCAAAGTTGGAATAACTTTGGAGGGGAAGGAAGATTAGGAATAACTACGGAGGAGGAGGGGGAACAGGAATAATTATGGAAGGGGAGATACAACAGGGAATAACTACGTAAGGGGAGGGGGAACAGAGAATAACTACAGAAGAGGTAGGGGCACAGAGAATAAATAAGTGCGTTTATTACGCATGAACAGAGAATGAGTGTTAAAGACGATTGATCAAAAGGCACTAGAATTTAAAGACTTAACATTGAATAAATACAGAGACCTTAAAATACTTAAGTGGATACCAAGCGAAGTATAAATCAAGTGGTGAAGTGTTCATTTGTGAAGAGATTAAGAGGATACAGGTCAGGGTGAAGAGGGATTTACATATAGATACAATGTATTACAAGAAGTGAGGAAGAGATTAGCTCCGGAACAACATACTGACAGAATGATAAGCAGCAGGTGAACTATGAGGCAGTATGCTGACAGCATGACTGACAGGAGATAAGTGAAAGCTTGCTGGCAGAATGATTGACAGATGAACTACAGTATGGGGCTGTGTGTGTGTGTGTTTTATTATTATTATTATTATTATTATTATTATTATTATTATTATTATTATATTATAAGAGGAAAGCACTAAATCGGTAAGGATCATACTGAGCATGAGATGGGAGGCTATCAGGGTTTAATCCAAATAAACGAGAGGAAAAGCTATTTTTTTGGATCTTGAACTATGATTACAACAACATATAGCATTATAACTGAACAAGCGTCTAATGCTCTGTTTATTCATGAGAGATTTTAATCACCCAATTGATTTTAAAAAGGCAGAAATATAATTGAATTAAGAATAATAAAAACAAATAGTAGTGATTGCAATATGAATATAAGTTCTGGGTTGTATCAATTAGATTAATTTAAAATGAATATATTTTGTGAGGATTTTAAACTACACATAATATACCGCTATTAAAATTTTTCACATGTGACCTGACTAAATCTTCACCACACTCCCCGCTCAATGAGAAGAGTCCTGTGTGAGGTCATACTTGAGGTCATATTTCAGCTTTATATGTATTCCATTGTTCTATTATTTTTAGTATTCTTATAATATATATATATATATATATATATATATATATATATATATATATATATATATATATATATATATATATATATATATATATATATATAAGTATATATATATTTCGTGCCGATTAGGTAAAACTGGTCAATTAGCAAGAACTCATCTAAAATTAAGTCCTTTCTAAAATTTTCTCTTATACGTTTTGTTACGCAGAAATTGGGGTTTCCCTGAGGCCTAATGCCTTGTCTAAGGGCAAGGGTAAAAGTTACACAAAACCCCTGTAAAACTAGGCCTTCAGGTCTATCCCCATAAACAAAGCTGGTATTACCAGTGTGGTTTAGTGCTCCACTGGGTTAGGGTATCAGAAGGTTCCACACAAAAATTCCTAGGTAAGAAAATATACATTTATTTACTTATATTAAACTATATACAGTCCAAACACGCCTCTTAACATATCAATTAGCCAAACCCCACAAAAACAGTACAGGACGGAGAAGGCGGCCGGGTGGTCACTTCAAAAACAAAACAATTCACCAAGCGGTCAGCCCAGCCACCACTCCCATCCTCCAGAACACATCTCCTCCTATTTCTTCAGTTCACACTCGTCCTTTCGGGTCCCGACCATGTCCGAGCCCAGGGTGTGTACTGGTACACCATTAAAAGAGCCTATGGCTTGAGTTAGCTACACCAAAAGGGAATACAACATCACAAACTTAGCTGAACCCAGGCTCCGTCTCGCCAGCCGCTATCCATGCCGCGCCATGTGTAACCCACGCGACCCGCCACCTCACCACAAACATTTGGAAAATAAATCCTAGCTGGATTTCTCTATTTCACCGCTTAAACTTACTTTACAGTATTCACCAAAAGCACAGCATATTTCTAAAATTATCATTTACATTTATCTAAAGGTTATACATTATTATTACTGTTTTTCCTAATTACCTGAGATTTATGGCACACTTCTCCAATAGCTATATATTACGTATATTTAAATGTCATGCAGAAACCTGCATAACACGTTTAAATATATATTTTTTTCATTTATGTTAATGTAAGAATTTATAATTTTGTACCAAGAGAAACTTTGAAAACCTACCTAACCTTATTACAACAAGCGCAATTTAATTTAGCCTAACCCAACTAAATATATTTTAGATACGTTAACAATAATTTAATAATACACAAACACAATGAAATATATTTTTTTCGTTATGTTCAGAATGATTTTGGCGAAATTATTGCATACACAAATTTTCACTTGTCTTATATGGCAAGGAGAGCGTTGCTATTTAAGCCAAAATCGCAAGTTTTACCTAATCGGCACGACATATATATATGTGTGTGTGTGTGTGTGTGTGTGGCGAAACGTGTGGCGAAACGTTTCTTCAATAAAGATTCCCATATGTTGCACAAGTGTCTCAATCATCATATGCTTTTGTGCATGTGTCCACTTGCAAATGCATTCATAAATTATTCATGAACATTTAACAATGCATTACTTCTGACATCTGCTGGTCTATTGTGTTGCAGCAAACTGGTGATCATCTTTCTCGTAATGGTTATGCATTACCTCCCTCTGCATGATAATGATCCATTAGAGAACCACCGTCACTACGCCATGACGATTTGCATAGTGCTTTAGCATCTTAGTCTCCAGGAGGGACCTGAGACCAACTTGTCATGTCAGGTTTCGTTGTGACGATACAGAACTTAAAGCTTATATTAAATACATGTGATTAAGGCAGGAAGTGCCATGGTGTGAGCTCCGGCTGGTTCCACTAAGTTGGATACATCTGGCTCAGCTGTCGAGAAAGTTTGGGTGTCGTCTCTCTTCAGAAGATTTCTGGATTCACTTAACGTTGTAGCGTCCTACCAGAGGCTATTATTATTATTATTATTATTATTATTATTATTATTATTATTATTATTATTATTATTATTATTATTATTATTATTATTATTATTATTGCTGCTATTTTAATTATTAATTATTATTATTATTATTTTTAACAAACCGGCCGTCTCCCACCGTGGCAGGGCGACCTAAAAACAGAAGAAACACTTTCGCCATCATTCACTCTATCACTGGCTTGCCGGAGGGGCGCCAACACTACAGTTCAAAACTGCAAATATCTCCACCCCTCCTTCAGAGCGCAGGCACTGCATTCTCACCTCCAGGACTCAAGTAAGGCTAACCTGTTTCCCTGAATCCCTTCATTAATGTTACCCACACTCCAACAGAACGTCAAGTCATAAAAGCCACTTGACTCCTCTCACTCCTATGTAACACGTTCACACAAGCTAGCTGGATGTCTAAGCCCCTCGCTCACAAAACCTCCTTTACTCCCTCCGTCCATCCTATCCTAGTACTACCTCTATCCTGCCTTCCCACCACTACAGATTTATATGCCCTCCAAGTCATCCTATTGTGTTCCATCCTCAACAATCTCTCTTCAGCCCTCAGGATACTTTTTTGTAACCTCGCACCTCTTCTAATCAACAAGCATAATATTCACACCACACATTGCCCTAAGACACGACATCTCCGCTGCCTCCAGCCTTCTCCTTGTTGCAACATTCACCACCCATGTTTCACATCCATTTTAGTGTTGGTACCATTATACTCATATACATTCCCCTTTTTACTTCCATGGATAACGTTCTTTGTCTCCACAGATTCCTCAAAGCACCACTCACCTTTTTTTCCTTGTCAATTCTATGGCTCTCATCTTTCAAGGATCCGTCCACCAACAAGGTCACTCCCAAATATCAGAACACATTAATTTCTTCCATACTCCCTCCTTTCAATCTGATTACCAATCTGATTTGCTCTTTCCTATGTTCAATTTTAATTTCATTCTATTCCAGACACTTCCAAATTCCGTGCCAACGGCTAAAAACAACTTCGAGAGCTATTACTTTGTATAAGATTCTATGTAATCTCACCCCAACACCCTAGCATTCACTTCTTTTACAACCATATTTATAGTTTTACACTCTCATCTTTAAATATGTTAAACAACCAAGGTGACATCACGCATCCCTGATAAAGGCCTAATTTTACTGGGAAATAATCTATCTCTCTCGTACATACTCTACCTGAGTCTCGCTACACACAAAAAAACTCTTAGCCGCTTAAAGTTACCTACCACCTAATCCATACACTTGCAACATCTGCCACATTGCTCCTCTATCCACTGTATCATACACCTTATCTAAATCCATAAATGCAGCGAAAACATCTTTACCATTATCTAAACATTGGTCACTTATAGGCTTCAACGTAAACACTTAGTCTACACACCCCCTACTCTACCTAAAGCCTCCTTGTTCATCTGCGATCCTGCTCTCCTTCTTACCCTTAATTTTTTAATAATAATTCTACAGTACACCTTACCAGGTAAGCTTAACAGGCTCATTTCCCTATAATTCTTACACTCTCTTTTGTCTGCTTTGCCATTATACAAAGGGACTATGCATACTTTCTCCCACTCACTAGGTACCTTTCCTACTTTCATGCATCTACTAAACAAATGCACCAACCACTCCAAAACTATATTCCACCTGCTTTTAACATTTCTGTCTTGATTCCATCAACCCCAGCTGCTTCACCCACCTCCCCCCCACTCACATCAGGCTCTTCCTCACTCCTGAAAGATGTTTTAAAAGCTCTTCAGTATATTCCCGCCATATTCCCAATACATCTACCTCCTTTTAATATCTCCCATTCGTTCCGTTGTGTTTCTCAACTTATTAATCATCAAAATGTTTTTTATTCTCAGCAAAATTTGTTGATAAAACTCAACCGATCTCTCTCTCGTTTGTTATCCTTTTGCACTCCCTCACCACTGTCTCAACCTCTCTTTTGCTCTCCATATACTCCACCCTCCTTACATCACTTTTGCTTTGTAAAAACGTCTCATATGCTAACTATGTCTCCCTTACCACTTATCGTTATCTCGTCATTTCTCAAGCTCCTCTTCCCTCCCGCACCCATCCTCCTATATTCACAAAATTCACCTGCATACAAACGCTGTATTATTCAATCTACACCATACATCTTAACCCTCCTCCTCCTCCTTACCTATACTCTCCTAGCCCATGATCAGACACCTCCACGTCGTTAGTTCTAGGTATTTTACATGACTATATGTAGATATTAAAGCAAACATAATAGTTGAGCTGTTCATGGTGTATATATTGTATATACCTCGATAAATATATATTTATTCGGTAAATTCGTTTGATTCCCTTTCTTGTTCGATTCTGTTTTATTTCTTTTTACAATAATTGATTTTCTAGCCCATCTTCCTCTCAACAGTTTCTTATGTCTTACCCTAGCTACCTCGTCTTTAATAAATAACCTTTCACTTCTCTCTTACTCACTGATGGCATTCTTCTCGTACCTCGTCCACCTCTAACTCTCATTGTAGCTACAATTAAATAATGCACATCCAGAAGTCTACCCATCAGACTTTTATTTAATAATACAGTCTAACAAACCGCTCTCATTATGCCCTATGTATCTCGTGTACTTATTTATCTTCCTTTTCTTTAAATATGTGTTACCCATTGCCCAATCTTTTTCTACACAAAGTTCAATTAAGGTCCCACTATCATTATTTACCCTGGCACCCCAAACTTAACTACCACGCCCTCTACAACAGCTTCTTAATTGAAGATTGAGACACTTGTGCAACATATGAATCTTTATTAAGGAAACGTTTCGCCACACAGTGGCTTCATCAGTCAATATAAAGCAGAGAGGTAAGAGAGGAGGGGTTTGAGGTAATCAGTCCCTCAACCTGGAATCGATGTGTTCAGTCCATCACTCTTGTAGGAAGTACAGCATAGGGCCAGAGAAGTGGCTATATGCTGTAGTCAGGTGAGTGGAAGCAGGAGGAGGCGGGGTCACAGTGGAACCATCCACTAGTGTAAGTAGGTCTTCGTCCAAGGTTGGACAAGAATTGAAGAATTCCATTTATCACATCTGTCAGACACTGCAACATCATGGGAGCTTGATAAGGAATTCTTCAATTCTTGTCAACTTGGACGAATCACCTTGTGGATGGCTGGTCCCCTCCTGCTCCTCCTGACCTACAGTATATAAATCACTTCTCCGACCATATGCTGTAAATCCTACAAGGTGATGGACTGAACACATCGATTCCAGGTGAGGACTGACCTCAAACTCCTCTCTCCTATCCCTCTCTGCTTTATACTGGACTGATGAAGTCACTGTGTGGCGAAACGTTTCCTTATTGAAGATTCCCATATGTTGCATAAGTGTCTCAATCTTCAACTTGTCGGTTTTGAAAACTATTTATTACAACTTTTTCCTTTTTATCATTTAGGTACCCCACCACAATTACTCTCTCACACAGTTAAAAACTCACTAAACACTCGCTTAACATCTTCCAAAATCTCTCTCTCTCTCTCTCTCTCCCTCTTCTACACTCCTCTCTTTCCCAGATGCATAAACACTTAATATAATCTATTTTACGCATCCGACCCTTATTTTAATCCACATAATCCTTGAATTTATACATTTATATTCCCCCTTTCCTTCCATAACTGATCCTTCAACATTATTGTTACTCTTTCCTTGGCTTTAATTCTCTCCGATACTCCTGACTTGATCCCATTTATTTTTCCCCTCTGAAACTCCCCTACCCCCCTTCAGCTTTGTTTCGTTTAGAGCCAAGACATTTAACTTTTCCAGTCATAAGATTGGAAATCATCTCTTTCTTATCATCTGCACAACATCCAAACACATTCAAACATCCAAACTTTTTTTAATTTAGTAATTAATACAGGAAAAGGGGTTACTTGCTCATTGTTTCCAGCATTTTTGTCGTCTCTTACGACACGCATGGTTTATGGAGGAAGGATTCTTCTCCACTTTCCCATGGAGATGAAAGTAAAATAAATAAGAACAAGAACTATTAAGAAAACAGAAGAAATTTCGATGAGTGTGTATACATATACGTGAACATGCATTGTGTAGTGTGACCTAAGTGTAAGTAGAAGTAGCAAGATGTACCTGTTATCTTACATATTTATGAGATAAAGAAAAGACACCAGCAATCCTACAACTGTGTAAAACAATTACAGGTTTAAATTTAACATTCATTTGGCGGAGGGTAGTACCTCCTTGGTTGGTTGCTGTCTACCAACATACTACCACTGGAGGGTAATACTTCCCTGGTTGGTTGCTGTCTACCAACATACTACCACAGGAGAGTAGTACCTCCCTGGTTGGTTGCTGTCTACAAACAAACTACCACAGGACGGTAGTACCTACGAAGAAAGGCTAAGGAAATCGGCCTGACGACACTGGAGGACAGAAGGGTTAGGGAGACATGAAAACGACATATAAAATACTGCGAGGAATTGAACCAAGGCTGATGAGGCAGGATGTTCCAGAGATGGGACACAGAAACAAAGGGGTCACAATTGGAAGTTGACGACTCAGATGAGTCAAAGGGATGTTAGGAAGTATTTCTTCAGTCATAGAGTAGTCAGGAACTGAAATAATCTGGACAGTGATGTGGTGGAGGCAGGAACCATACATAGTTTTAAGACGAGGTATGATAAAGCTCATGAGCAAGGGAGAGAGGACCTAGTAGCAATCAGTGAAGAGGCGGAGCCAGGAGCTATGAATCGATCCTTGCTACCACAAATAGGTGAGTACAAATAGGTAAGTACACAGACACACACACACATAAACACACCGTACACTGTACGTTGGCCTATATTGGAGTATGCAGCACCAGTTTGGAACCCACACCTAAGTTTGCAACAAGACTAGTCCCCGGAACTAAGGGTTAAGGGGAAATTGACCTGAGGACACTGGAAGACAGAGGAGATAGGGGGGATATGATAACGACATATAGGATACTAAGAGAATCGACAAGACTCAGATGAATCACAGGGATGTTAGGAAGTATTTTTCAGTCACAGAGCGGTCAGGAAGTGGAATATTCTGGGAAAGGTGGCAGCTCATGGTATCAGAAGGTGGCAGCTCATGGTATCAGAAAGGTGGCAGCTCATGGTATAGGAGGTAAAGTTCCAGCATGGATGAGGCATGGCTTACCAATAGAAAGCAGAGTTTCCATTAATGGGGTCAAATCTGAATGGGGATTTGTCACAGTGGCGTTCCACAAGGATCAGTTTTGGGCCCATTGTTGTTCATAATTTACATAAATGACCTTGATGAAGGAATTGCAAGTGACATGAGTAAATTTGCTGATGATACAAAAATAGGCCGTATAATTCATTCTGAGGAGGATACCAATGAACTCCAGGAGGATTTGGATAAATTAATGTCTTGGTCTGAAAAGTGGCAGATGAAGTTCAATGTGGACAAGTGTAAGGTGCTAGTCGTTGGTAATGAAAATATCCCTCGAATTTATAAACTAGGTGAAGTTGAGCTTGATCATACAGAATGTGAAAAAGACTTGGGAGTCATGGTAAGCAGAAATCTAAAGCCAAGACAACAGTGCCTAAGATGTCGCAATAAGGCTAACAGATTACTAGGATTTATTTCAAGTATAAGCAACAGAAGTCCAAAAGTTATTTTACAACTCCCATACATCACTAGTGAGACCTCATTTGGATTATGCAGCTCAGTTTTTTGGGCTCCTTACTACAGGATGGATATAGATTCATTGGAGAACATACAAAAAAGAATGACTTTAAAAAGATTTACAGTATAAGAAATCTCCCGTATGAAGATAGACTTAGAGCTTTAATCTCCACCCCTGGAGGGCGTAGAATGAGGAGATATCATCGAGGTGTACAAGTGGATGATGGGCATAAACAAGGAGATATTAATAAAATACTGAGGATATCGAAAAAGTAAGAACCAGAAATAACGGATTTAAATTGGATAAATTTAGATTTAGAAAGGACATAAGGGAAGTACTGGTTTTCGAACAGAGTTGTAGATGCGTGGAACAATCTTCCAGTAGGGTGATAGAGGCTAGGACCTTGGGTGGCTTTAAAAAGAGATTGGACAAATATATGAGTGGGAGGGGCTGGGTTTGATTAGTGTCTTTAGTACAGGGTAAATTCTTAGGTAGTGGTGGTTTGATAAGGACTTGCCTTGTATGGGCCAGTAGGCCTTCTGCAGTGTTCCTCCATTCTTATGTTCTTATGTTCTTATGAAGTGATGTAGTGGGAGGATCCATATAGCTTTAAGAAGAAGTATAGCTCATGAACGGAAATGACCTAGTAGCCCACCAGTGAAGAGGCGGGGCCAGGAGCTGTGACTCGACCTCTGCAACCACCACTAGGGGATATAAGAAAAGGTAGTAGTGCTCAGATACTGAAATTTGATATAAGAGGGGGAAAGGGGGTAAGTCTACCCGATCTAAGTAGATATAAGAGAAGGTGGTAAGTGCTACAGATACTAAGTAGATATAAGAGGGAAAGGGGGTAAGTGTTACAGATACTAGAATTTATATAAGAGAAGGTGGTAAGTGCTACAGATACTAGAATTAGATATAAAAAGAAGGTGGTAAGTGCTACAGATACTAGAATTAGATATAAGAGAAGGTGGTAAGTGCTACAGATACTAAAATTAGATATGAAGGTGGTAAGTGCTACAGATATTAGAAGTATATATAAGAGAGGTAAAGTGCTACAGATACTAGAATTAGATATAAGAGAAGGTGGTAAGTGCTACAGATACTAAAATTAGATATAAGAGAAGGTGGTAAGTGCTACAGATACTAAAATTAGATATAAGAGAAGGTTGTAAGTGCTACAGATATTAGAAAGTAGATATAAGAGAAGGTGGTAAGTGCTACAGATACTAGGAGTGGATATAAGAGAAGGGGTAAGTGCTACAGATACTAGAATTAGATATAAGAGAAGGTGTAGTAAGTGCTACAGATACTAGAATTAGATATAAAGAGAAGGTGGTAAGTGCTACAGATACTAAAATTAGATATAAGAGAAGGTGGTAAGTGCTACAGATACTTTAGAATTGGATATAAGAGAAGGGGTAAGTGCTACAGATACTAGAATTAGATATAAAGAAGGTGGTAAGTGCTACAGATACTAGAATTAGATATAAGAGAAGGTGGTAAGTGCTACAGATACTAGAAGTAGATATAAGAGAATGTGGTAAGTGCTACAGATACTAGAAGTAGATATAGAGAATGTGGTAAGTGCTACAGATACTAGAAGTAGATATAAGAGAAGGTCGTAAGTGCTACAGATACTAGAGTAGATATAAGAGAAGGTGGTAAGTGCTACATATACTAGAATTAGATATAAGAGAATGTGGTAAGTGTTACAGATATTATAATTGAATACAAAGAGGTGGTATTTTCATATACAGAATTGGTATAAGAGAGATGACGAAATTACCACAGACACTGAGAGTTGAGTACAAGAGAGGTGTGGATATGAGTTGATATAAGAAGGTGGTAAGTGCTACATATACTAAATTAGATATATGAGAATTAGTAGATGCTACAGAATGCTAGAAGTAGATATAAAGAAGTGGTAAGTGCTACAGATACTGAATTGAATAAGAGAAGGTGGTAAGTACAGATACTAGAAGTAGATGTAAGAGAAGGTGGTAAGTGCTACAGATACTAAAAGTAGATGAGAAGGTGGTAAGTGTTACAGATACTAGAATTATATATAAGAGAGGTGGTAAGTGCTACAGATACTAGAATTAGATATAAGAGAAGGTGGTAAGTGCTACAGATACTAGAAGTTGTTGATATAAGAGAAGGTGGTAAGTGCTACATATACTAGAATTAGATATATGAGAAGGTGGTAGGTGCTACAGATACTAGAAGTAGATATAAGAGAAGGTGGTAAGTGCTACAGATACTAGAATTAGATATAAGAGGGTGGTAGAATTATACAGATAATAGAATAGAAATAAATCATACAAAAATATTAACACAGGAGACGGGACAGCTTTAGCATGGGGTCAGGTCTTGTATTTACACATACATAATCACAATCACATTTGCACGTGATAAGAACATAAGAAAGAAGGAACACTGCAGCAGGCCTACTGGCCCATGCGAGGCAGATTGCAAGTCTCCCACCGGCTTAAGCCAATGCCCCGACCCAGCCAGGTCAGGTTGTTCACTTAAGGAAGGAGCACGGCATCTGACCTGGTAGCACAAGCTAGTCAGGACCAACTCCACCCACCACCACACTCATACATTTATCTAGCCTATTTTTAAAACTACACAACGTTTTAGCCTCTATAACTGTAATGGGTTGTTTTCACTCATCATTAACTCTATTACCAAACCAATGCTTTCCTATATCCTTCCTGAATCTGAATTTATCAACTTACATACAAACCATAACTACCAAAGCACCCATGTATGAAATATACGCTCTTAATCCACTTCTCTCAAGGGTCTTCCATGATGCCGATGAGTGGGGCAAGAGATCTTGATCCAATTAGTCGGAGCTGACCTCCTGTTCTTTAGATCGATCCTGATTGCCTCCAATTTATTCAAGTATTGTATGAACCACAGGCGTTAAGTTCTCCTTCATGAATGTAATAATAATAATAATAATAATAATAATAATAATAATAATAATAATAATAATAATAATAATAATATTAACCTATAAATTTGACAGTAATTACCTTCTTGTAACACAAAGTTTCTTATCTAACAGAAGGCACACACATGCGAGGGTGCAAATCACACCTGTAACACTCAGGTAACCTTCTACCCCAAGTACTCAGTGTTGTAATCAAAAGCAAGACGCTGAGTAACCTGGACTGTGTTTCCTCCCTGATTACTGTCCGTCTTCACAAATTGCACAAGATTTCATTGACCTTATTGAACTATGAGTCAGATTCAGCCTGTTTCTTTGTTTTTGGAAACCATCTCCACAGGCAAAAGTTCAGCATGACCATGGGATCACCCCTCTGTATTGCCCCTGGATAATACTTGTCTAGAGAACTCGGAAAGTACCACTTCAAAGACATCCTTTGACACATTATTTGACTAAGATATGTGGGGATATCTTGGTCAAAAATCAACTGATAGCATCGAGTCTTCAATACAATTCACTCTGGAGGAAGAGAAAGGTAATTCTCTATCTTACCTTCATATAATTCACATCACTGTGTGTAGAAGCTCAGCGGTGAAGGTATTCAAATCTCATTGAGTTTACCAAAATACTTTCCCAATAAATTCCAGCAAAATAAATGACTTTCGTGAGTTTGCTCAATGAAACCATTTATTTCCCTGTATATTTATGGCTCCATTAAACGTGAGGTCGTCACGCGCTGTTCTAGAAATTATTATTTATTTATAAATATATTTATTTATTTCTGTAATAAAACACTGGAAGGTATTTGTTGAGTTCACAGGCGGACATAGACAGCCTAAGTGAGTTTCGTACATCTTGTACGCTGTTCCTGTCCCCTACATCACGTGCACTGCTCATTGTTCATGTTATACACTTTTCTTGTACATAACATACAGCACATTGGCTTCGTACGTGATTTCACATATATTATGTGCAGTGTTCTTGTACACCATGTTTACTGCTCTTGTGAATCATGTACACTGTTCTTGTATATCATGTGCTGTTCTTGTACATCGTGTGCTGCTATTGTACATCATGTGCTGTTATTGTACATCATGTGCTGTTATTGTACATCATGTGCTGTTCTTGTACATCATGTGCTGTTATTGTACATCATGTGCTGTTCTTGTACATCATGTGCGGTTATTTTACATCTTGTGTTGTTCTTGTACATCATGTGCTGTTCTTGTACATCATGTGCTGTTATTATATATCATGTGCTGTTCTTGTACATCATGTGCTGTTCTTGTACATCATGTGCTGTTCTTGTACATCATGTGCTGTTATTTTACATCTTGTGTTGTTATTGTACATCATGTGCTGTTCTTGTACATCATGTGCTGTTATTATATATCATGTGCTGTTCTTGTACATCATGTGCTGTTCTTGTACATCATGTGCTGTTATTATATGTGCTTTTCTTGTACATCGTGTGCTGTTCTTGTACATCATGCGCTGTTCTTGTACATCATGTGCTGTTATTTTACATCGTGTGCTGTTCTTGTACACCATGTAAAATATTCTTGTTGAAAATTAAATACATGTGCCTTTATCAATACAAATTCCATAATTTGAAGACAGTAGAACTATATACAAAAGATGAGGTAATCAGTCCCTCAGGGTTGGAGTTGGTGAAGAGCACCGTAGTTGTGAAGAGTCTGATAAACAGACAACGTTAGGTTAGGTTAGGTTCGTCAGGAAACAGGACAAGTGTTTCCTGACGCGGGTCTTAGTCAGATGATGACCCACAGCTGGAGCTTTTGGTCATCTGACCGAGGCCTTCCGCTGGCTTACCGGTCCACCCCTTTAAAAATTATGGTCCACAGTCAAGGTTAGCCGGCGCTTATATACTAGCGTCAGGTGGTGAGGGACGGGTAGCAGACGAAGACATTGTCACGGGATTTTCCCAGTGGAAGTAGGTCATACCCGAGAGACGAGTCAGCAGTAGTTAAGAAGGTTGTTGAGATGTCCTGAGAACCAAGACGCCATGATGTTGCAGTGTCTGACACATTGTACATGAATGGCATACAATACCAACAGGATGAAAATTAGACACATGTGCAATATTTAATTTCATCTTATCGGTCTGCAATTTCGCCTGCCTTGAAAGGGGCCGTTAGTGTACAGCAATATTCCAGCCTAGAGAGAACAAGCGATTTGAAGATAATCATCATGGTCTGGGCATCTCTAGTTTTGAAGGTTCTCATTATCCATCCTATCATTTTCCTAGCAGATGTGGTAGACACGATGTTGTGATTTTTGAAAGTGAGATCCTCTGACATTATCACACCCAGGTCCTTCACATTAGTTCTTCGCTCTACTCTGTGGTTGGAATTTGTTTTATACTCCGGTACAGTTTTAATTTCGTCGAGATTTCCATATAGGAATAATTAAAATTTCTCTTTATTGAACGTGGTAATGCACACTGTTCTTGTACACCATGTGCACTGTTCTTGTACACCATGTGCACTGTTCTTGTACACCATGTGCACTGTTCTTGTACACCATGTGCACTGTTCTTGTACACCATGTAAACTGTTCTTATACATCATATGCTATTCTTGTACACAATGTACACTGTTCTCTTACTTTATTCTAATACAGCATGTACACTGTTCATGTACATCATTTACGGTTCTTGTATACAATATACACTGTTCTTGTTCACCAAGTGCACTGCTCTTATATACAATATACACTGTTCTTGTCCCCCAAGTGCACTGTTCTTGTACACAATGTACACTGTTCTTGTACATTATGTACACTGTTTTCGTACATTATGTACACTGTTTTTGTACATTATGTACACTGTTCTTGTACATTATGTACACTGTTCTAGTATATTATGTGCTGTTCTCGTGCATCCTGGAGTTTACCTGGAGAGAATTCCAGGGGTCAACGCCCCCGCGGCCCGGTCTGTGACCAGGCCTCATGTTGGACCAGAGCCTGATCAACCAGGCTGTTAGTGCTGGCCGCACGCAGTCCAACGTACTAACCACAACCTGGCTGGTCAGGTACCGACTTTAGGTGCCTGTCCAGTGCCTGCTTGAAGACAGCCAGGGGTTTGTTGGTAATCCCCCTGATGTATGCTGGGAGGCAGTTGAACAATCTTGGGCCCCTGGCACTTATTGTGTTGTCCCTCAACGTGCTAGTGGCACCCCTGCTCTTCATTGGGGGGATGTTACATTGCCTGCCGAGTCTTTTGTTTTCGTAGGGAGTGATTTTCGTGTGCAAATTTGGTACTAATCCATGTGTATATAATAATGTATCTCTCCCGCCTGCGTTCTAGAGAGTACAGGTTTAGGAATTTCAAGCGTTCCCAGTAATTGAGGTGGTTTATCGCACTTATGCGTGCCGTGAAGGTTCTCTGCACATTTTCAAGGTCAGCAATTTCACCCGCCTTGAAAGGTGCAGTTAGTGTGAAGCAATATTCCAGCCTAGATAGAACAAGCGATCTGTAAAGTGTCAACATGGGCTTGGCATCCCTGGTTTTGAAGGTTCTCATTATCCATCCTGTCATTTTTCTAGCAGATGCAATTGCTACGGTGTTATGGTCCTTGAAGGTGAGATCCTCTGACATGATCACTCCCAGGTCTTTGACATTAGTTTTACGCTCTATTGTGTGGTTTGAATTAGTTTTGTACTCCGATGAGATTTTAATTTCTTCACTTTTTCCGTATCTGAGTAATTGAAATTTCTCATCATTGAACTTCATATTGTTTTCTGCAGCCCATTTAAAGATTTGGTTTATGTCTGCTTGGAGTCTTGCAGTGTCTTCAACGGTGGACACTGTCATACAGATTCGGGTGTCATCTGCAAAGGAAGACACAGCACTGTGGCTTATATCCCTGTCTGTGTCCGATATGAGGATGAGGAACAGGATGGTAGTGGTCCAGTAGTTGGGACAGACAGGAGCGGCCTGCTCTAAACCCATGCTGCCCTGGGTTGTGCAATTGATGGGTATCTAGATGAGTGGCGATCTTGCTTTTTAGAACCCTTTCAAAATTTTTTATGATATGGGACGTTAGCGCTATTGGTCTGTAGTTCTTTGCCATTGCTTTACTGCCGCCTTTGTGGAGTGGGGCTATGTCTGTTGTTTTTAGTAACTGCGGGACGACCCCAACATGTACACTTTTGTTATACAACCTATGCTGTTCTTGTATATCATATAAAGTATTCTTGTACATTATACCTGGAGAGGGTTTCGGGGGTCAACGCTCCCGCGGCTCGGTCTGAGACCAGGCCTCGTGGTGGATCAGGATCTGATCAACCAGGCTGTTACTGCTGGCCTCACGCAAACTGACGTACGAACCACAGCCCGGCTGGTCAGGTACTGACTTTAGGTGCCTGTCCAGTGCCTTCTTGAAGACAGCCAGGGGTCTATTGGTAATCCCCCTTACGTTTGCTGGGAGGCAGTTAAACAGTGTTGGGCCCCGGACACTTATTGTGTTGTCTCTCAGTGTACTTGTGGCGCCCCTGCTTTTCATTGGGGGATTGTTGTGATTATCGTGTGCAAGTCTGGTACTAATCCCTCTAGGATTTTCCAAGTGTACATTATCATGTATCTCTCTCGCCTGCGTTCCAGGTAATACAAATCAAGGGAATTCAACCGTTCCCAGTAATTTAGGTGCCTTATTGTACTTATATGTGCCGTGAAAGTTCTTTGTACACTCTCCAGGTAAGCAATTTCGCCTGCCTTGAAGGTGGCAGTTAGTGTACAGCAGTATTCCAGCCTAGAGAGAACAAGCGATTTAAAAAGAATCATCATGGGCTTGGCGTCCCTTGTTTTGAAGGTTCTCATTATCCATCCTAATGAGAACCTTCTTTAAAGGCGAGATCCTCTGACATTATCACTCTCAGGTCCTTCACATTACTTTTTCGCTCTATTATATGGTTAGAATTTGTTGTATACCCTGATACAGTTTTCATTTCCTCAAGTTTTCCATATCTGAGTAGTTGAAATTTCTCTTCATTGAACTTCATATTGTTTTGAGTGACCCATTTGAAGATTGGATTTTTTTGCGGTCTTCGATGGAGGTCACTGTCATGGCAATTCGGGTGTCATCTGCAAAGGAAGACACGGAACTATGGCTTACATCTTTGTCTATGTCAGATATGAGGATGAGGAACAGGATGGGAGCGAGTACTGTGCCTTGTGGAACAGCTTTTCACTGTAGCTGCCTCAGACTTTACTCTGTTTACTATTACTCTTTGTGTTCTATTTGTCAGGAAGTTATAGATCCATCTACCAACGTTTCCTGTTATTCCTTTATCATGCATTTTGTGCGCTATTATACCATGGTCACACTTGTATAGTACATCTGTATTTTGGTTATCTTCTGCAGCATCCAGGACCTTGTCATAGTGGTCCAGTAGTTGGGACAGGCGGGAGAGGAGCGATCTACTCTAAACCCGTGTTGCCCTGGGTTGAGTAATTGATGGGTATCTAGGTGGTTGGAGATCTTGCTTCTTGGAACCCTTTCAAAGATTTTTATGATATGGGATGTTAGTGCTATCGGTCTGTAGTTCTTTGCAATTGCTTTACTGCCACCTTTGTAGAGTGGGGTTATGTCTGTTGTTTTTAGTGAGTGTGGGATGACCCCTGTGTCCATGCTCCCTTTCCATAGAATGCTGAAGGTACGTGATAGGGGCTTCTTGTAATTCCTGATGAACACGGAGTTCCATGAGTCTGGGCCTGGGGCAGAGTGCATCGGCATGTCATTTATTGCCTTTTCAAAGTCTTGTGGTGTTAGGATAATATCAGAGATTTTTGAGATGACCAAATTTTGGGTCTCGTTCATAAAGAATTCATTTAGATTGTCGACCCTTAGTCTGGGCAGCGGCTCGCTGAACACTGAGTCTCACTCATTTCTTGGCTGTCATCTGTGTATGTCCCATCTCGCCTAAGCAGGGGCCCAATACTGGATGTTGTTTTTCCCTTAGATTTGGCATAAGAGACGAAGTATTTTGTTTTTGTTTTTCAATTTCATTTAGGGCTTTTAGTTCTTCCTGTGATTCTTGTCTCCTGTAAAATTCCTTCAGCTTAAGTTTGATATTTGCAATTTCATTGACCAGTGCCTCCCTTCGTATTTCAGATATATTGGCCCCTCTCAGCAGTTCTGTGACTCTTCGCCTTCATCTGTATAGTTTACATCTTCTCTTTCTTTTCCTTAATGGAATGTGCCTTGAGCAGATCTCAAGAACCACAGAGTTTATTTTTTCTAAGCAAAGGTTCAGATCTGTGTTGTTTAGGATATCTTCACAGCTTGTTTCATTTAGGAAATGGTTGACTTGATCCCATTGTATGTTTTTGTTATTGAAATAGAATTTTGTGAAGACACCCTCATGACTGATCATATTTTGCTGGTCAGGAGCCCTGTGCATACATGTCTGTTCCTCTATTATGTTGTGATCTGAGTGTATTGTCTTTGATACGGTTATATTACGTATCAGATCGTCGTTGTTAGTGAAGATGAGGTCCAGCATATTTTCTAGTCTTGTAGGCTCTAATATTTGCTGGTTTAAGGTGAATTTGGTGCAGAGATTTAATAGTCGTGTGTGTGTGAATTTTCATCTGAGCTGCCTCCTGGGGTGATCTCTGCTGGAATATTATTTGCTACACTCCTCCATTTTAGGTGTCTTAAGTTGAAATCTCCCAGTAGCAAGATGTTCGGGGCAGGAGTTGGGAGATTTTTTCCAGACAGTGGTCAATTTTTAAAAGCTGCTCCCGGAATTGCTGGGAAGTTGCGTCTGGAGGCTTGTATACAACCACAATGACAAGGTTTTGGTTTTCAATTTTTGCCGCAAAAACTTCAACTACATCATTTGAGGTGTTTAGTAGTTCTGAGCAAATGAGCGACTGTGACGTACAACCCAATACCCCCCCCCCCCCACTTCCCTTGTTGCCTGTTTAGTCTGTCGCATCTGAATAGGTTATAACCTGGGATCCATATTTCGTTGTCAAAATGATCTTCTATGTGGGTCTCTGTGAATGCTACAAACATTGCACTTGACTCCGTGAGCAGTCGCTTGATGTAAGGAATTTTGTTGTTTGCTGACGGCTTTAGACCCTGTATGTTTGCAAAGACAAATGTCATTATACTGATGGAATTTAGGGGGATTTTATTTGCTGGATCTAATATCTGTTGTTCTGTAGCGGAGGCCAATGACTGTGCCTCTGCCCCAGAAGTGTTTTCAGTTGGTGTAAGATTTCTGTCATTTCTTGCCAGTCTTTTTTCTTTCCTGGCACTAAAAAACCTCTCTCTCGGGAGACGTTATGGCTCTCCTCTTTTGTTTCCCATGGTCTGGCTGGTCTGTGTCTTTTGGCCCCTTTAGATGTATGCGTTGTAGCATTTGCTTTCATGGAGTGACGAGTGACGCATTTCGGAGTGAAATATATTACAGGAAGGGAGTTGCACCTTCCTGTTGTCATGTGGGTGTGGTATTTTTTGGGTTAGTGAAAGGTGCATGTCCCACCTGTTTTACTAGATATACCGTGCCTGCAGATACCCAAGGCATAGAATTTGCATAGATTGGAATTTTGTTTGCTAGGATTTTTGTAGTTG
>WNWK01006553.1:72500-104477 GCA_009830355.1 Cherax destructor
ACCATCTACTAGTTATAACAGTTGGATTTGAAAAGAACTTGCCTAGTATTAGGAAAGTAGGCTTAATAATGATAATATGATGGCGTTCACCGAGAATGTTCTATTTATTCTACGTTCTTCACACAACCATTAACATGTTCTCTCGACCAACCAACTGGCAATTCAGGGTAAAGCAGTTCTGGGCCCCCCCCCCAACCCTCAAGGAAGATATCTTGACGTTGATGAGGGGCTCTTGATCTAGGGAATTGGATCTGTGCTCCAGTTTCCTGAATTAAGCCTGAATACCTTCCACATCCCCCCCACAGGTGCTGCATAATTCTACGGGTTTAGCCCTCCCCTTGATTATAATAATAATAATAATCTGGTCCCCACACTGCTGTATTTATTGTCCAGTTTAATCCAATAATCAGGTAAGAGCACACTTCCCCAGCCGAGGTGACGTCACACCTACCTACCTGGCTGGGAGGCAGACTTTCGTCTACTCTGGTTGAAACCACTCGTTGCTCTGAGTGGGTCTTTGTTCTCTCCTTATTATACTGTTAGTTTAAGATACTGACCTTATAAATATTGTAAATAAGTGGTGAAGGAAGACATGGGTAAAGAAATCTACCCTGCTGTATTTCGTCTTGCCCTGTTGATCGATATATTCTACTGTCTTTGTTTAGGAACAGGTGACACAGGTGTTAAATTGCTATCTGTGTTTGAAATAATGAAGTAATGATAATAGGATGAAGTAATAATCGTGTCATAGAGTAATATGGTATAGATGGTGTGAGGGGGACTGAGAAAACATGAATTATGGTAAAATAAGGTAGGGGATACAAATAGTGGACGGTATAAACCTTGGTAATAAATAACGAAAAGTTGATTTAGAAAAATACGTAAGTAAACACTAGGACATATTTATTAAAAAACATTTCGGTTCTAGGACCTTGATCAAGGTTCCAGGACCGTGACGTTTTCTAATGTGTCCTAGTGTTTGCTTACGTGTTTTTCTAAACCCACAAATAGTGGATAAATTGGTAAAATATATACATAGTGAAGAGGAGAGGAGGTTTATGCCATCGAGTATTAATAAAGTACTTCTCGTAGTGAAGCTTCGTTATCAGTCTGAGTGAGAAACGAAAATCGGAAATCACTTGCAAATGGTTCAAAGAACCAACAAATTAATAAATTAGACATGTGCAACACTTGGGTATCTTTACTGAGGAAAGTTTCGCCACACAGTGGCTTCATCAGTCCTATACAAAGAATTGTGAAAATCAGAAGAAATTTGAGGTAATTAGTCCCTCAGTCTGGAGTCGATGTAATCAGTCCATCATTCTTGAAAAGAACACAGCATATGCGTGAAGTTGCTTATTTACTGGAGACAGGTGAGGTGAAGCAGTCATGGGGGGATATCACATTGGACAAATCCTACTTCCACATCTGGATTTGTCCACTGTGATATCGCCTACGACTGCTTCACCTCAACTGTCTACAGTATATAAGCCACTTCTTCGCGCATATGCTGTGTTCTTTTCAAGATTGATGGACTGATTACATCGACTCAAGGCTGAGGGACTGATTACCTCAGATTTCTTCTGATCTCCGCCATTCTTCTTTGTATAGGACTGATGAAGTCACTGTGTGGCGAAAAGTTTCCTCATTTAAGATACCCAAGTGTTGCACATGTGTCTAATTTATAAACTTGCAGGTATAATGTTTGCCAGTAAACAGGACAAGTGTTTCCTGACGCGGGTCTCAGTCATATTATGACCCACAGCTGGCGCTTTTGGTCATCCGACAGAGGACTTCCGCTGGCCACTTGCAGTGAGTTATCCTACTGTCTAAATACCCCCTCCAGTCCTCGTCTCGGTCTTGCACTGGTGTTAGAGAACTGATGAGTGGAAGTCATCACTTGTGATGACTGGCAGTACAGTTATTACACTGATGAGTGGTGGTACAGTCACTCCATTCTCTCTGCCTCCAGAAGCAGTTAATAACACTGTCTATCATTGTCACCCGTCTCTCTTGGGGATCACGTAAGTGTACTGAAAATGATGACATATGACAGCAGACAGTCAGCTACCTTGTGAGGCTTCTGTGGTCAGCAGACAGATAGGTTGCTTGTGAGGCCGCTGACAGCCAGTTTTATGAGGCCGCACAGATCCAGCTTCCTTGTGGGAGTAAGAGACAGCCAGTTCACTGGTTGGCTCAGTAGACAGCTAGCTTGCTGTTTCGACCAGCATAGAATTCTTTTGTGGGACCATAAGATAGCCAGCATCCTTTATGGACCGACAGATGGTTTCCTTGTAGGGCTATCAGACAGTTCCCTAATGGGACCAAAAGGCAAATCTCTAATGGGCCAGCAGACAGCCAGCTTATTTGTGGGACATGAAGACAGCTTTCGTGTGAGACCTCCGCCAGCAGACACGTATCTTTTTTGTGGGTCCAGTAAACATTCCACTTCGTCAGGTCAGCAGGATTAAATTCCTAAGGGTTAAGAGCTCCTCCATGATTATAATAATCTCCCAGGATCAGCAGACATCCAGTTTTCGTGTGGGGGGGTGGTCAGCATACAGTCAGTTCCCTCAAAGAGCCAGCAGACGGTCAGCATCCTGGAGAGGGCCAGCAGACAGTCAATACCTTCGTGGAGGGCCAGCAGACAGTCAATACCTTCGTGGAGCCAGAAGACAGTCAACACCATCGTGGGGGTCAGCAGACAGTCAATACCACAATGGGTGCTAGCAGACAGTCAACACCATCGTGGAGCCAGAAGACAGTCAACACCATCGTGGGGACCAACAGACAGTCAAAACCATCGTGGGGGTCAGCAGACAGTCAACACCATCGTGGGGGTCAGCAGACAGTCAATACCACAATGGGTGCTAGCAGACAGTCAACACCATCGTGGAGCCAGAAGACAGTCAACACCATCGTGGGGACCAGCAGACAGTCAACACCATCGTGGGGGTCAGCAGACAGTTAACACTATCGTGGGGGCCAACAGACAGTCTACACTATCGTGGGGGCCAACAGACAGTCTACACTATCGTGGGGGCCAACAGACAGTCAACACTATCGTGGGGGCCAGCAAACAGCAACTGCCCACTGGACCCATCACAATCCGGCTCATAACCCTCCGGGCCAATCACCCGCCGGGAGCGAGCTTTCCCCACCGGGCCCATCACCCACCGGGCCCATCATTAACGGGTCCATCACTCACCGGGCCCATCAGCCGCCGGGCCCATTACCCACCGGGCCCATCACCCACCAGGCCCATCAACCACAAGGCCCATCTCCCACCGGGCCCATCACCCATTGAGCCCATCACCCACTGGGCCCATCACCAACTGGGCCCATCACCCATCGGGCCCGTCACCCACAGGGTCCATCACCTACTGAGCCTATCACCTGTCGGACCCATTACACGCCGGGTCCATCACCAACCGGGCCTATTACTCACCCTTCCCATCACCTACCGGGCCCATTACACGCCGGGTCCATCACTCACCGGGTCCATTACACGCCGGGTCCATCACCAGCCGGGCCTATCACCCACTGGGCCCATCACCTACCGGGCCCATCACACTCCAGGCCCATTACGCGCAGGGCCCATTACCCGCCGGGTCCATCACCCACCGGGCCCATCACCCACCGGGCCCATCATCCACCGGGCCCATCACCCGTCGGGCCCATTATCCAACGGGCCCATCACCCACCGGGGCCTATTACACGCTGGGTCCATCACCCACTGGGCCCATCACCCACTGGGTCCATCACCCACTGGGCCCATCACACACCGGGCCCATCACCCACCGGGCCCTCGATCGTTGAAGTTATTCGCGTAACCTTAATTGCCCACTAGTTAAGTCTCCCCTCTGTAATCTATCACATCACATATAACTAATGACTGGTAATCAACACCTGTGGCCTCATCAATGGCCAAATTGCATTCAGACTCCAGAGGATATTCCCTGACCTCATATATACTGCAGGAAGTCTTGACAAGCTAGCAAGGTAATTATGTATTGAGGCGAAGTAAGTGAGGAATACTCGACCAAGTTTAGTGTTGTTAAAGAGAATAAAGGAGAGAAAGAGCCAGGATATAGTTTAGTGTGGTAAAATATTTTACCAGTGTTTTATGTGATAAAGGGTTTAGATAACCGACAAGTGTTTTATTCCGTGTGGTAAACCACTGAGTACATGGTTACTCTATTCTGTACGGTATATGTTTAATAGTTTCTTATGTCCCAGACCGCTTGGTGTGGCATGGATGTTGCTGAGTACATGGGAGAACTTGAGAGTCCATCGTGTTTGTTATTCTACACATGAGTGTAACACACAGTAACACCACCTGCTGTTACTCCCTCGTGTTAGCATCGTTTCGCACATCACTGTAACAACACCACATGCTATCAATCTTGTGTGTTAGTGTTACTGAACGCAACACAGCAAAATACATAAACACGGGGGGGCGTTGACCCCCGGAACTCTCTCCAGGTAAACTCCAGTGACTTCAGTTTCAGCGTCAACCATGGCGCCTGAATGACCTTTCAGGAAACAAGAGTGTGCTTCGCTGGTATAACCTTCAACAAATATTTTTTCAAAGGACAAGAATGTAAACAAATATATATATATATATATATATATATATATATATATATATATATATATATATATATATATATATATAGGATGGGGTCCACCTCTGGTGCAAATTGTGGGACCCATAGCCTCGGAGAAGTGGATAAAAGGCATCAAGGAAGAATATTTGGATTTCTTCCTGAAGCCGTTTGAATATTCCACTTCTCCTACCACCCCATCCTATATACACACATACATACATATAAATGCTTTATTAATAGACAGAATACATTTATAAAACACACAAACATGAACATGAATACAATGGTACAATATGTCAAAGATTATGAATCTCCTCCAGCTCCTCCGAAGCCGGACGCGAGCCGAGTATGCAGCATGCGTTTCCCTCTGGATGGCCACGCTGAGACGCTGGAACATGAACGTGGCTGCCCTTGGGTCCCTGGTGGTGTCGATGAGTCTGGAACCCAGCTCTTTAAGGAAACGTGTTGCATTTTTCCCCACGCTCCCAAGGTCTCCGATCCCACTGGGACAAATTTATACTGTTGGCTTATGTCCCTGTACTTGCCGATCTTGTACTCCTCTCTGTGGTCAGCAGCTCCTCCCTGTCGCCCAACACTGTGATGGATGTAGGTGTCAGCCAGTGTCGACACGCAGGTATAATCCCATGCTAAGAGCTTGCCATTCTTCCAAGGATAGATGGTGATCCCGTCGGGGCGGTTTGCTGGGTTGTGGGCGTTGTTGGCTGCTAGTGATCGAGGCTCTCTCTCGGCTGGGCATCCAGCTGTAGCGAGGGTTCTCTTTATGATGTCGTTGACCTCATTGTGTCTTGCATGCCAACCCTTGGTTTTAGAACAGTTAAGACCATGTAGACCATATTGGTCGGCTTGCGCATCGCCGCAAATACACGTATATTCCGTGTGAATGGGGGCAGCAAGGCGCAGAGCCACTGCAATACGAAGGGTCTTAGGGTCCAGGCGTGTTCCCATGGCCGAAATGGGAACTGTTTGGAGGAAGTCCCCAGAGTGAGGTGCACTCACGGCTAGGAGACGGGCAGTCTCCTGTCTGATGTTACGGCCCTGAGCATATTGGCAAGTATCTTTTCAACAATGGGGCTGTCCCAGCTTGACTGTTTGTAGGCCTGTTCTTCACTAGGTTTTGGTGTTGGAGCAGCAAGAGTCTCCCATTCAGTGATGGCACTGGTGTAGCTAGGGTCCTGTATTCCTGCTGAATCACTGAGGTTGTATGGAAGAATTTGTTTTATTAGCTCATTTGATGCTATGGAAGAGGATAAGAAGGCTGGTAGGGCAATCTGGGAGGATTTGCGTACTCCCAGCCCCCAAGTCTGACTGGAAGTGAAGCTTGCAACCACTGTCCATCTTCGAGGGAAAGATTCAATACACTCTCTAGCATGGTCTTGAGGAGAGAGTCGTATTCCTCGAGTTTCGGGCTGTTGAAGGCTGGGGAACATCTCAGGAAGTATGTAAGTTTTGGGATTGACAGGCACCTGGTGAGTAGGTAGAAGGCATCATGTGTATCAATGTCTTTCATCCTACCTTCCATCGTCCTGAGGTCGGAGATTTTTTTCCAGGACCAGATCGATGGCATTGGGCCCAAGGGGAGCACCAAGGAGAGTGCTGTTGGCTGGATCGATGGCTCGTGCCCCTGGTAAAACAGCCCTAATGTCCTGGATCATCTGTGGATTGGTGGAAACTATCTCACATTTGGTGGGGTTTAAAGATAGGCCCAGGCTACCTACCATATCTTTAATTTTCCTGATGTCTCCCAGGAGAGATTGTGTAGTGCCAGCTAGGGTCCCGTCATCAAAGAACCAGATATTGAGCTCACTGGACAATGCTTCTGTGACATCCTTGATGGCTATTATATATATATATATATATATATATATATATATATATATATATATATATATATATATATATATATATATATATATATATATATATATATATATATATATATATATATAATTTGTACAACAAATAACGTACAACTACTTACCAAATTATATTTCTTTTAAAACTGAAATTTTTAAATGGATATAAACTAAGAGCATCAAATTTCACATGGAGGGCAGATTAAATATTTTACAGTGATCGTGATAGAGTAAGATCAATGGAATATTTTGGATTCTTGATTGGGAAATGTTTATTTGATGACACTGAACTTCAAGGTGTAGGTATGAAGCCACTGGCGGGCGAAACGTTTCCAGAATAACGAGTCCCAAATGTTGCATAAGTGTCTCATTTATTAACCTGTCTATTTTCTAAACCATTTATATAATTTCGTCCAGAAGTGGCCACAGTATCACGGACACCAGAGCCACTCACCCTGCCACAGTATCACGGACACCAGAGCCACTCACCCTGCCACAGTATCACGGACCCCGGAGCCACTCACCCTGCCACAGTATCACGGACACCAGAGCCACTCACCCTGCCACAGTATCACGGACCCCGGAGCCACTCACCCTGCCACAGTATCACGGACACCAGAGCCGCTCACCCTGCCACAGTATCACGGACCCCGGAGCCACTCACCCTGCCACAGTATCACGGACCCCGGAGCCGCTCACCCTGCCACAGTAACACGGAGCCGCTCACCCTGCCACAGTATCACGGACCCCGGAGCCGTTCACCCTGCCACAGTATCACGGAGCCGCTCACCCTGCCACAGTATCACGGACCCCGGAGCCGCTCACCCTGCCACAGTATCACGGAGCCGCTCACCCTGCCACAGTATCACGGACACCAGAGCCACTCACCCTGCCACAGTATCACGGACCCCGGAGCCACTCACCCTGCCACAGTATCACGGACACCAGAGCCGCTCACCCTGCCACAGTATCACGGACCCCGGAGCCACTCACCCTGCCACAGTATCACGGACCCCGGAGCCGCTCACCCTGCCACAGTAACACGGAGCCGCTCACCCTGCCACAGTATCACGGACCCCGGAGCCGTTCACCCTGCCACAGTATCACGGAGCCGCTCACCCTGCCACAGTATCACGGACCCCGGAGCCGCTCACCCTGCCACAGTATCACGGAGCCGTTCACCCTGCCACAGTATCACGGACCCCGGAGCCGCTCACCCTGCCACAGTATCACGGACCCCGGAGCCGCTCACCCTGCCACAGTATCACGGAGCCGCTCACCCTGCCACAGTATCACGGACCCCGGAGACGCTCACCCTGCCACAGTATCACGGACCCCGGAGCCGCTCACCCTGCCACAGTATCACGGAGCCGCTCACCCTGCCACAGTATCACGGACCCCGGAGCCGCTCACCCTGCCACAGTATCACGGAGCCGCTCACCCTGCCACAGTATCACGGACCCCGGAGCCGCTCACCCTGCCACAGTATCACGGATCCCGGAGCCACTCACCCTGCCACAGTATCACGGACCCCGGAGCCACTCACCCTGCCACAGTATCACGGACCCCGGAGCCACTCACCCTGCCACAGTATCACGGACCCCGGAGCCCCTCACCCTGCCACAGTGACGGAGTAAACATCAACGACAAGTGTCGGGAGCTCAGTCGGTTCTCGACACTTGCGCTCAAGACTCCCACCCGACAACAGCAGCCAACAGGCCCCAGGCTGCAGGGACAGACTACCACCAACGCGTCTACCCTAACACCACAACAGCCACCAGTGATGAACACTGTAACCCAGGGGAACACAGCAAGCCATGCCATCATTAGATGAGCCATCTAATGATGTCGACAATTATGTCCTTCACCGAGGCTATATGTGACCTGATAGACTCGGTAGACAACATAGGGATATTCAGAGCCATTGTCAAGATCTTGAATATATGCAATGTGGACAAAACGGAGTCCTTGCATTTATTAGCAAATGTACCCGACCACTCAACACAGGACCCAGAAACAATCATGGGTGCCTGATTGCCACAGCACACTGCAGTCTATACATTTTTTGCAGTAGAAAGAAACAGGGACTACAAAAAGACCCTGACGTCGGACACAGGACAGCTTCTGAATTAAATCGACATCTTTCCCACAGGTAAACACATCGTAGCTATCAACATTAAATTCACGAAGACGTTTCCTTCAAGATCCTCAGACGGGTCGTCTTAGGAGTAAGACCCATGTGAGGATGCGGTTCCTGACGAATGAATCAATCAAAACCCCTCGCACTTATATGTGTGATTAGTTAATAGTTTAAATCGGACCGAAACGTCGTTATAAGTTTCGGTCTCCTACGTGCGGCTTATCTGTGTATCTAATTATTTTTTATATGTCACCTCGGGGAGTAACGGACCCTCCAAGACGGGCCACAATGGAGGTTCACTTCAGCCACTCTTTCCGATCACAAGGGGGATGGGGTGCCCACCTGGATATCTTTATTTGTAGACGTTTTGCCAACCAGTGGCTTCACCAATACAAGGTCATAATGTGAAGAATGTATAATTATATACAAAAGATGAGGTAATTAGTCCCTCAGCCTTGGAGTTCATGAAGAACACAAGACTACAGTGTTCTTCACCGGTATTGTATACCATTCATGTACACTAGGATGGTGCTGCTATCTCGTGGGCTATACTTACCTAGACTTCAGTCCACGAGACACTAGCCCGTTCTCACAATCAAGCTACAAGCAAGACCGCCTTCCTCTCTCTCCCGCCAGGCCAGCAGGCCTGGCAAGGACAGCCTAGAACACTGTCTGTACGAGAACCCAAATAAATCTAAGGCACTCCTCCGAAGAAGTATTATTTACCATACCAGAGCGTGTAACCTACTGATATACCAATGAACAACGGAAAATCCCACCCTTGTTAAACTTCAACAAGCAAGGTAAATCAAAATGGAAAAAAACTCATTCTCACCTTCTAGGAAACACTGAGCACTTTAAGTGAGGTGTCCACCAGACTGGGATCTAGACCAAGTGACTTGACCCAAAGTGAAAGACAATATTCTGAGGGACGAGGCTCTACGTACTTTGGATAAGGCCAAAAAATCATGGCTTCCTGTGTGGACTAGACTCCCCATATCATGCACTGACGACAGCAACACGAAAGGCTGTTCATGCAAGTAGCTCAGCTGACGTGTACATAACTGGGGCTGTAAATGACGCCAATAGAGAATCGTAGAATGATCTACACTCACATGCAAGATACAACCAGAAATGAAAGCATCACTGTTGTATTGTGGTATTTAACTGATTTCATAATTATGTATACATACTGCACCCTTTCTCTTCTAATATCTTGAGAACTACTGGAGATATACAGATATACTGTATACACTAAGTTATTTTTAATTTTATAAACAAGAGCGATGATTTTACCTCTCACCTCTTGTTTTGCTAAAATCTTGCATAATTTATTATGAAATGTTAAAAGTGATCAAAAATGTAACGTATAGCTTCCTAGATATCAAACTGCATGATAATAAGCGATCCAGAAAATCTGGTGCTTCTCTTCAGAATGTCCCCCAATTTTTGTAACCTTTCTGACTATATCAACACACACACGTTATCAAGAAGCACAGCTCACCCACTAAAATTTAAATAGAAAAATTGGTTGTGATAGACAAGAAAAACACGGTACAGAATAATGTCAGGTACAAAAGGACTTTTAGAAATATAATGTAATGCTGAGGAATTATTGAAAAGTAAAAATTGGTTAGGAAGAATCTCAACTAAATAATCCCTTAAATCATCTAGTGTATAAAACAATTTCTTAGTGAAGAATATACATATTTTTTTTAAATTGTGCTCAAAAGGATGCCAAGTAGAAAGAATTTTAGAGTTTTATAAATAAATGAAAAACTATATCTCTCGCAAAATGTTACTTTAAAATGATAAAAGTCAGCAAAATGTTGAAATTTTAAACCTCATTACTCGTTATGTTTTATGTGTTGAAATATTATGACTGTGTCCTGGAGCCGTGAGAGGCAGTAAATCTGTGTGTGGCTGGAGACAAGCATCCTACTCTACTCTCACTCCCTACATCACTCTCCAGCTAACATCCATCAACAGTTTCTCTCCACTACACCTTCCATCCCAGCATCCCTCCCTCTCCACCATAACTCTCACACCAGCCTCCCTCCCTCTCCACCATAACTCTCACACCAGCCTCCCTCCCTCTCCACCATAACTCTCACACCAGCCTCCCTCCCTCTCCACCATAACTCTCGCACCAGCCTCCCTCCCTCTCCGCCATAACTCTCACACCAGCCTCCCTCCCTCTCCACCATAACTCTCACACCAGCCTCCCTCCCTCTCCGCCAAAACTCTCACACCAGCCTCCCTCCCTCTCCGCCAAAACTCTCACACCAGCCTCCCTCCCTCTCCGCCAAAACTCTCACACCAGCCTCCCTCCCTCTCCACCATAACTCTCGCACCAGCCTCCTCCCTCTCCACCATAACTCTCACACCTGCCTCCCTCCCTTTCCACCATAACTCTCACACCTGCCTCCCTCCCTCTCCACCATAACTCTACACCAGCCTCCTCCCTCTCCGCCAAAACTCTCACACCAGCCTCCCTCCCTCTCCACCATAACTCTGCACCAGCCTCCCTCCTCTCCACCATAACTCTCACACCAGCCTCCCTCCCTCTCCGCCATAACTCTCACACCAGCCTCCCTCCCTCTCCACCATAACTCTCACACCAGCCTCCCTCCCTCTCCACCATAACTCTCGCACCAGCCTCCCTCCCTCTCCACCATAACTCTCACACCAGCCTCCCTCCCTCTCCGCCATAACTCTCACACCAGCCTCCTCCTCTCCACCATAGCTCTCACACCAGCCTCCCTCCCTCTCCACCATAACTCTCGCACCAGCCTCCCCCCCTCTCCGCCATAACTCTCACACCAGCCTCCCTCCCTCTCCACCATAACTCTCACACCAGCCTCCCTCCCTCTCCACCATAACTCTCACACCAGCCTCCCTCCCTCTCCACCATAACTCTCACACCAGCCTCCCTCCCTCTCCACCATAACTCTCACACCAGCCTCCCTCCCTCTCCACCATAACTCTCACACCAGCCTCCCTCCCTCTCCACCATAACTCTCACACCAGCCTCCCTCCCTCTCCACCATAACTCTCACACCAGCCTCCCTCCCTCTCCACCATAACTCTCACACCAGCCTCCCTCCCTCTCCACCATAACTCACACCTGCCTCCCTCCCTCTCTCCACCACACCAGTATGGTGCTAATTGCCCATTATCTATATTTGTGAGAAATAAATTACCTGGGTGAACCTCATTACTGCATTCATATAAATAATTTGATTAGAAGACAACTGAATAGAACTACTTACATTTTGTTGCACCCGAGGTATGTGGGAATTTTGGATATTCTAGGTCTCTTGAGAACATCCCCTCCGACACACACAATTCTCTTAGTACACATATAACCCTGGACCTATAATTTATACTGAAATTTAATATATAACCAATAATTATGTTAAAACTATTTACGTTAAAAAGGTGGACTGTATACATTGAGTTGGACTGATAGAAGGATGAGGTAGGCGGAGTGGGTACTATACAATTAAAGTCATTATTATATTTTATTAATTGACATATTTAAGATTTCTAATATTAACTTACCAAATTTTCTCTGGGGGTCGCTGAATACCGCTGGATCACCCACAACATCTAACCTAATATGAAGAAACTCAACTGGCCAGATAGCTCAACATAAAAAGATTTACTTACCTGTGGGTGCTGATGGCTATATTTCCCCGTTCATAATCCAATTCTCGAAGTCCTGCCCAATTAATGTAGTTACACCTTCAGCAGGGCGTTATTTCCGATTTGCCTTGTTCCTATTTGGGAGGTTTGAGCCCCATTAAACCTCAGGAAACGCAGAAAATTCTCGCGGTCACACAATTCCAATATGGCGAACTCCTTATTTCACCAGTTATCCACTTTATTGTAGTGATTGCTTCACTATTTTCTTCCCAGTTCGCAGTGTAGTGCATCACCGCATTATTTGCTGCTCATCTGAGGCAGTTTCACCATAATTTGTCCTCGATGAAACTGGATTTAATTCCACGGGTTTTATCACCCGACTCCACTGAATCTCCATCATGGCGTCTCCTCGCGCAAGCGCAGATTTTCCAAGAGTCAAATCAGCATCATATTAATATACAATTATTATTTTATACAAAATTACACATGCTGACTTCAGGAAAATTCAAAATTTTCCACAATATTATTAATGATATGAATAAACAAAACATTATAAAATTAATATTAAATATATTTGATAAATGAAAAAACACTTTACATGGCACCTTAATTGTAAAGATGTATATTTATCAAACTAATAACACAAGTTCATTACTTCACTTTTATTACAAAAATATAATTTTAAAATACCAAACACACTTGGGCAATTTACACGCGAAGTAAAAGTGTGACAGTTGAAATCGAATAACTAAGACCCGCGTCAGGAAATACTTGTCCTGTTTCCTGACGAATCTTACCTAACCTACTTGACAAGATGCCACTCAAAGCGGCATCCCATGATTCCGAGAATGGGCACAACAAATTTGGTCATAGGGCACGTGAACATGGCAATTGTTCCAAGAATTTGGTCCCCGTTACCGTACATTAGTTTTGAAAAATTTGGAAAGAGACTGGATGAGGCGTTCTCCAGTTAGGAATGAAATATAATCGAAAAATTGGAGGAGGAAAAAACATAAACAAAACAGATCAGACAACCTCTTAAAGGTCCCCTTTCGTTAAGACTTAATAATTAAAATATATTCATGGGAAGCCTCCTGTTGCAACGTAAACAATGCTAACATATATGGTTTATAAAAGTTAACTTGATTAAAGGATAAACGGTTTTAACGTGTCTTGTTAAATAAATGGGTTGTACATGAATGGTATAGTACAGTATTGACAAGATGAAGAATTAGATACATGAGCAACATCTGGGTATTTTTATTTGTAGACGTTTCCCCATCCAGGGGCTTTATCAATACAATACAAGGACATAATATGAAGAATGAAGAACTGTATACAAAATGGCCTGTTTACATACCAGTTATCCCCCCCCCCCCTGCATGCTTGCGAACGCTTGTTACATTAATATACTTGTGGGGGAAAACTAAAGATGCATGTTGTCACACATACTATCAGTCAGACATACTATCAGTCAGACATACTATCAGTCAGACATACTATCAGTCAGACATACTATCAGTCAGACATACTATCAGTCAGACATACTATCAGTCAGACATACTATCAGTCTCAAAACAGACTTTCATACTCTCTCTCTCCACCTCACCTACTACAACACCTTCCCTCGTATGAGCAACTAACAAACATGAAAAAGGCTTTCAGGAATCTCAACAATGAGTAATTCAGAACCTCCTCGACAGTAAGACCTACTATAGAGTATGCAACACCTTCCTCGAGCCCATACCTGCTCAAGCATATAAAGGAAGTAGAAGATATCCAAAGATTCGCAACACTCCTGTCTGACATGGTACACAACTTAAGTCACGAGAAACCTGACAAAGACGAACGAGATACTCAGAAGAATGGACAGAAGAGAGTGTCAAAGAATAGTTGAAATGAGAGGAATAGAAGAAAATTAAAAATACAGATGATTTATGAGTTATAAAGACGTTAGGAAATACTTTTTTCAGTCCCAAGGCTGAAAGCAATTTAAATGAACTGGTTGAGGTGGTGATGGAGGCAACCTTCTTACACAGTTTCAAGAAAAGGCAGGATGAGGTTCAAAAGGACAAGAATTAAAGGTTGCGAGGTGGTGTTAGAAGATGAGATTCAACCCTAAATCAGCCCAGTGGTGGACCACAACTTGGCGAGTACCCAGACACACAACCACCAGCAGCTTGGCTCTGCTCCTACAGTTACAAAGAGGTAATCACACTTCACACAACCGGAGTTCTCTCTTCGTAGTCTGTAAAAGACAAGTATCAGGGAATATCAATCAAGCTTACGAGACAAATTCTCGATCGTTTGTCAGGATTAGAAACTCAGTAGAGGGCGGTAATATGTTGCCACGCTTTACAACGTGTGTAACTGGGCTATACACTATATTTTATATATATTGAGCACAGCCTCACCTCCCTCTTGTAGTCTTCTATCATGGCCTCTTCCTCAAAAAAAATCTAAATGTTACCTTTAACTCAAGAAGAGTGATGTAAAAGTTCTTGTATACTGTCTATATTATGCACGTGTGTGACCTTTATCTGTCTGTGTCACATGTGGTTTTAAAGTCATAATAACTGTTACTTTTAACAATTCTACAACTTATCAGAGATACCAGACTAACATATTCTATGCTTCTTATTTTTGTTGAAAACGAGATAAAGTAATATCTTTAAACATGTAAGAGAAAATTTTAAAAAGGACTTAATTTTAAATGAGTTATTGCTAATTGACCAATTTTACCTATTCGGCACGACAGAGATTATTTCCCAGTAAAAGTAGGCCTTAGACCGAGATGTGTGATGTCACCATGGTGGTTCAATATATTTATAGATGGAGTTATAAGAGAAGTGAATGCTCGGCTGATGGCAAGAGGTTGGAGTTAAAAGATAAAGAATCTAACGCAAAGTGGGAGTTGTCACAGTTGCTCTTTGCTGATGACACTGTGCTTTTGGGAGATTCTGAAGAGAAGTTGCAGAGGTTGGCTCATGAGTTTGGTAGGGCATATAAAAGGAAATTAAAAGTGAATATAGGAAAGAGTAAGGTGATGCTGATAACAAAAAAAGTAGGTAACAGAAGATTGGATATCAGATTGAAGGAAGAGAGTATGGAGGAGGTGAATGCATTCAGATATTTTGGAGTGGACGTGTCAGCAGATGGGTCTATGAGAGATGAGGTAAATCATAAAATTGACGAGGGAAAAAAGGTGAGTGGTGCACTGAGGAGTTTGTGGAGACAAAGAACTTTGTCCATGAAAGCAAAGAAGGGAATGTAAGAGAGTATAGTTATGCCAACGCTCTTGTATGGGTGTGAGGCATGGATTGTGAATATTGCAACAAGGAGAAGGCTGGAGGCAGTGGAGATGTCATGTCTGAGGGCAATGTGTGGTGTGAATATAATAAAGAGAATCCGTAGTTTGAAAATTAGGAGGAGGTGTGGGATTACCAAAACTATTATCCAGAGGGCTGAGGAGGGGTTATTGAGATGGTTTGGACATGTAGAGAGGGTGGAACGAAATAGAATGACTTACCTGGAGAGGGTTTCGAGGGTCAACATACCCGCGGCTCTGTCTGAGACCAGGCCTCAAGGTGGGTCAGGGTCTGATCATCCAGGCTGTTACTGCTGGCCACACGCAAACTGACATACGAACCACAGCCTGGTTGGTCAGGTACTGCCTTTAGGTGCCTGTCCTGCGCCTTCTTGAAGACAGCCAGGGGTCTACTGGTAATTCCCCTTATGTATGCTGGGAGGCAGTTGAACAGTCTTGGGCCCCGGACACTTATTGTGTTGTCTCTCAATGTACTCTTGGCGCCCCTGCTTTTCATTGACATGATGTTGCATCTCCTGCCGAGTCTTTTGCTTTCATAGGGAGTGATTTTCGTGTGCAAGTTTGGTACTAATCCCTCAAGGATTTTCCAAGTGTATATTATCATGTATCTCTCTCGTCTGCGTTCCAAGGATTACAGATCAAGGACCTTTAACCGTTCCCAGTAATTTAGATGCCTTATTGTTCTTATATGTGCTGTGAAAGTTCTTTCTACACTCTCCAGGTCAGCAATGTCGCCAGTCTTGAAGGGAGCCGTTAGTGTACAGCAGTATTCCAGCCTAGAGAGAAAAGCGATTTGAAGAGAATCATCATGAGCTTGGCATCCCTAGTTTTGAAGGTTCTCATTATTCATCCTATAATTTTCCTAGCAGATGCGGTAGATACATTGTTGTGGTCCTTGAAGGCGAGATCCTCTGACATTATCACTCCCAGGTCCTTCACATTACTTTTTCGCTCTATTGTATGGTTAGAATTTGTCGTATATCCTGATATATTTTTAATTTCCTCAAGTTTTCCATATTTGAGTAGTTGAAATTTCTCCTCATTGAACTTCATATTGAGAGTGTATAAATCTGTAGTGGAGGGAAGGTGGGGTAGGGGTCGCCCTAAGAAAGGTTGGAGGGAGGAGGCAAAGGAGGTTTTGTGTGCGAGGTGCTTGGACTTCCAGCAAGCGTGCGTAAGTGTTAGATAGGAGCAAATGGAGACAAATGGCTTTTAGGACTTGATGTGCTATTGGAGTGTAAGCAAGGTAACATTTATGAAGGGTTTCAGGGAAACCGGCAGGCCGGACTTGATTCCTGGAGATGGGAAGTAAAGTGTCTGCACTCTGAAGGAGGGGTGTTAATGTTGCAATTTTATTACTGTAGTGTAAGCACGCCTCTGGCAAGACAGTGATGGAGTAAATGATCATGGAAGTTTTCTTTTTCGGGCCACCCTGCCTTGGTGGGAAACGGCCGATGTGTCCCACCAAGGCAGGGTGGCCCGAAAAAGAAAAACTTCCATGATCATTTACACTTGCCCCATGCTCCAAGGGTCTCTGACCCTACTGGTATGAAGTTATAACAACTGGGCAGGCTGTCATATTTGTGGATCTTCTGGGTTTCCCTGTAGCTGGCGGCTCCACCCCCTTCAGTTTCAGAGTATGGTAAGTAGGTGTCTGCCAACGTGGCAGCACAGGTGAAGTCCCAGGCAATCTGCTTACCATCCTTCCAGGGTAGCATAGTGACTCCATCTGGATGCTTTTGACTTCCGTTGGACCTCAATACTTGGAGGTTCCTGTTGAGCTAAGCAATGGGCTGTGGCGAGACTTCTCTTTATGTTGTCGTTGAGCTCATCATGTTTAGCATACTTCCCTTCTGATGTATATATACTTTATATGTCGTGCCGAATAGGTGAAACTTCCGATTTTGGCTTAAATAGCAACGCTCTTCTTGCCGAATAAGGCAAGCGAAAACTTGTGCATGCAGTAATTTCGCAAAAAAACCTTCTGACCTAATGAAAAATTATATTTCCTTGTGTTTGTTTATTATTGAATTTTTTGTAAATTTATCTAAAATATCCCTTTTTCTACTAGTGTTGCCATATGGCAACACAAGTACAAAAATAAATACATCCTTATTATTCTAATATTTATGTGTGACAAATACTATACGTGTTTCAAACGTGTCTAGTACTTGTAGACAAACACGTGCAGTCGTCAAGGTCATCAGTCAGTGGCACAGTGGCACAGTGGCAGCAGTACAAGGCGTGTTTGTTTAAAGCGGTTGAAACATGTCTTCAATAAAAAGGTGTGTGTATATTTTAGCAAATATTTCTTTCCTTCCAAAATTGATAGCAGTATTATGATAGTTACATATATGAGTGTGTAAATAACTTAGGAAAGTAGCAACTGTTTTGCTATAACTTATATATGCAAAAGTTTGCCTGTGTTCCTATGGCAACGCTAGTAAGATTGGTGTACATTTCTTCCATTGCAGATCCCTTATTGTGAACAAAATATTGCATACGTGTTAGGGAACTTACGCATGAAGATTCAGAAGAATGTACTGATTGTAAGACCAGATGAACCAAAATGTGAATAGCTACCGAGTAAATGTCAAAGGAAAGAAATGGCGGTGGAGGTTATTCACCTGGCATTTGGATGTAGGTGTTCATAATTTATGGCAACTCTCCAAGCTGAACAATGAATCGATCTCGCAGTTTGAATTCCGTCGACAGATCGCCATGGGGTATGTCTGAACATGGTACTCTGCCAAAGGCGTCTGGAAGAAAACCTACCCATGATTGTTATCAGTCCATTAGATATGATGGTAAAGATCAATTAATAGAGAATGTACCAGAAAAAAAGGAAACGGAGATGTTGAAAACAAGGTTGTAAACAACTGTTGGCACTCAGTGCAAGAAGTGTAATGTTGGTCTGTGCATACCATGCTTTCTTGACTATCACTCTATCTAAATACAATAAACACGTGTTTATATATGATTTTATTTTCAATTTTTGGGTTTAGCTAATGGAATATCATTTGATTTCATAGTGTTTGATACACAGTAAGAAATTATTACCTTTGTAGTCTTTATTATTAACTAAAAGTATGGAAGGTATTTTTTTAGTACAAAAGTGTATATTGTACCTGTAACTTACTAGCGTTGCCATATTGCAACACCTTGTATTTTCCTTACGAATTACACTTGTGATGTAACATTGAGCATGCAGTGTTTTTATGACCTCCAAATAATCTCTACAAACTTTCATTGATTTTAGAAGAATTTTTTTTTTCATCAATAATCTGTGAGAAAAAGGGTTACATTTAGTTGAATTAAGCTAAATTAAACTGTGCTTGTTATAATAAGGTTAGGTAAGTTTTCTATTTTTTTTTGGTGCAAAATAGTTAATTTTTACATTAACATAATTGAAAAATATATATCTTTAAACGTATTAGGGAAAATTTTAGAAAGGACTTAATTTTAAAGAGTTCTTGCTAATTGACCAGTTTTACCTATTCGGCACGACATATATATATATATATATATATATATATATATATATATATATATATATATATATATATATATATATATATATATATATATATATATATATATGTAATTAACACAACTGCTGCTGGCCAGGATTCGATCCTCGGTCGCCATGCCCAGCCCTTCGAGAACAGGACACAGTACGCATCCCTCTATCCACTGGACCACAAATTCTCAAACACCAGGCACTGAGCAGAAGTGAGCGTGTTTTCCCTGATGCGAGAACATATATCTTGTAAGTATATCTGATAAGTATATTTTCTTGTTGACTGAGAGACGCTTGTGTTGCTCGTCCACCGACTCTTCTGGCCCTCGCTCTCTGACGACAGTCGTGGTAGCACCGACGCTACTCTCCTGGCCCACGCTCTCTGACGACAGTCGTGGTAGCACCGAAGCTACTCTCCTGGCCCACGCTCTCTGACGACAGTCGTGGTAGCACCGACCCTACTCTTCTGGCCCACGCTCTCTGACGACAGTCGTGGTAGCACCAAAGCTACTCTCCTGGCCCACGCTCTCTGACGACAGTCGTGGTAGCACCGAAGCTACTCTCCTGGCCCACGCTCTCTGACGACAGTCGTGGTAGCACCGAAGCTACTCTCCTGGCCAACGCTCTCTGACAACAGTCGTGGTAGCACCGACCCTACTCTCCTGGCCCACGCTCTCTGACGACAGTCGTGGTAGCACCAACGCTACTCTTCTGTCCCACGCTCTCTGACGACAGTCGTGGTAGCACCGACGCTACTCTCCTGGCCCACGCTCTCTGACGACAGTCGTGGTAGCACCGACGCTACTCTCCTGGCCCACGCTCTCTGACGACAGTCGTGGTAGCACCAATGCAACTCTCCTGGCCCACGCTCTCTGACGACAGTCGTGGTAGCCCCAACGCTACTCTCCTGGCCCACTCTCTCTGATGATAGTCGTGGTAGCACCAATGCTACTCTCCTGGCCCACGCTCTCTGACGACAGTCGTGGTAGCACCAACGCTTCTCTCCTGGCCCACTTTCTCTGACGACAGTCGTGGTAGCACCAACGCTACTCTTCTGGCCCACGCTCTCTGACAGTCGTGGTAGTACCGACGCTACTCTTCTGGCCCACGCTCTCTGACAGTCGTGGTATTACCGACGCTACTCTTCTGGCCCACGCTCTCTGACGACAGTCGTGGTAGCACCAACGCTACTCTCCTGGCCCACGCTCTCTGACAGTCGTGGTAGTACCGACGCTACTCTTCTGGCCCACGCTCTCTGACGACAGTCGTGGTAGTACCGACGCTACTCTCCTGGCCCACGCTCTCTGACGACAGTCGTGGTAGTACCGACGCTACTCTCCTGGCTCACGCTCTCTGACGACAGTCGTGGTAGTACCGACGCTACTCTTCTGGCCCACGCTCTCTGACGACAGTCGTGGTAGTACTGACGCTACTCTCCTGCCCCACGCTCTCTGACGACAGTCGTGGTAGTACTGACGCTACTCTCCTGCCCCACGCTCTCTGACGACAGTCGTGGTAGCACCGACGCTACTCTCCTGGCCCACGCTCTCTGACGACAGTCGTGGTAGTACCGACGCTACTCTCCTGGCTCACGCTCTCTGACGACAGTCGTGGTAGTACCGACGCTACTCTCCTGGCTCACGCTCTCTGACAACAGTCGTTGTCGGACCATTAGGCAATATAAGGCGCTCGGGAAACTCCACCAAAATTTTGGTTCACTGAATTCCTGGGCTGGTGAACTTCTGAGGAAATATCGAAGGCTGAGACCCTTGTATTTGTCGAAAGAGTTTCATGTGCAATGCGCTATTAATATGATTATTACATCATAGTAGTTAACAGTACTTATGCAGTCTGTCGTAATATGACCCGATCATCTAGTTAGTATTAACTTAGAGAAGTTGATTAGGAAATATCGCTATAGAAACCATACTAGCATTATCTCACTAAATAGGCCAGTTAAAAAAGTGTCCATAGATACTCCCTCTATGTGCTGAAAAAACTATTATTAAATTAAAAAAATGGAATCTTTTATTCCTTAATTTTGAATTGTTTGACCTTTGAAAACTTTATTTAGATTGCTCATAAAAATTGTTTTCGTTATCAGACTGCTTAAATACTTCATCTGTGTTATTAAAATTTTATACCCTCGTTAATGTAATAATTGTGAATAAGACAGTACTAATTCAATACGACGTTTCGCCAGAGTGGGTTTTATCAGTACTATGATAAGGGACTATATTTTTTTCAAGTTTCAGCTTCATGTCGTTCCAGACCATTGAGCTGAACTCTTCTCCAGGCTGTGGGACTGACCACCTCAAACTATTTCTCCAAGGTTGATGGACTGATTACATCTTTACCTCGCCATTGCTGCCTACAATACATTCTCCTCAGTAGTTAACTGAAGAAACCTTCAGCGTAGGCGAAACGTTTCAAGATTAAAGATACCCAAAGAGTGTTATAGACCTATTTTTTGTTACCATATAGTGTTTAGAAGAAATTCTAATTGTAAGTAGTTTGTGAGGCAGCACAGCCAAAATATTCATCGTGAAATATATATTATTTTATTTTAATATGTTCAGTATCAGAAGGACACAAGGTTCAGGTATGTCGCTGGAACAGTTCAAAACCAAGAATTGGAAATGGAAACTAGGGGACGTTTCGATTCTTTCTGGGCTATTATCAGATCTTCCAGTTTTCATTTCTAATTTGCTGGATAGTTGTGAATGTATAACACTAGTTACGTATGAACGGAAATGGGGTACATACAGTGGTTGTCGGATTACTTTTTTGGTTGTTTTTTTCCCAATTTGCCAATGTCATAATTAAAAATAGTACATCAGCATCTGTGCGGTATCTTAATTTAAGAATGACTATTTTCCTCCCCTATACATACACTGGCTCCTTCACCTTCGTGGGTTAGTGTGACTAGACAATGGGTCGAAACGTCGGCATAAGTCTCCTATGTGCGGGTTATCTGTGTAATATATATCTTTCTCGGCTTTAAACTTTTCACGCTGATGTATCTTGCACTGAAAGGATTAAATTGTTACTGGGCAATGTAGGTGTCTATTGGTATATTTTTGTATATTTTCCATGTGACTGAGACTACGTCTTCCAACTAACAATACTGATGTATGACTCACGAAATCGTAATGACACTATTGTAAACAAACCATACCACGGGTGGGTTCGAACCCGCGGTCAGAGAGTCTCAATACTGATGTATCAAACGCAAAGGAAGGCTTATGCTAGTGTCAGGCTGTGTTGCGACACATTTGCTAATTTTGTAACCTAAAAATTGGTTAACTGGAGACTGCTTCTTCTGATCTGCTTCAGTTTCAGTGTTGGAGTAGTTTACTCTAAGGAAGACTTTCAGTTGTCATGGATCAGAGACGAGTTTCAAACTTACTGACAAAATTTTGATTTTGATTTCTATTTAATAACTTGAGAATTCTTCTTTTTGATCGACATCAGACTCTCAACACTGGCGCATCGTATTTAAAAATAAAGTTTTGGATTTGTACTAAGCTGTAGAATAAATTAGCCAATTTTATTTATAAAAAAAAATTGGAATATTGGTTTCAAAATACTGCTTTGAGAATACGTTTTTTAGCATGTGCTTCAAACTTCCAGTGTCAGTCTCTCTTACCAATGAATGAAGCAGAGTTTTATTGGGCTTTATATTACCAATTTACCAATTTTTATTAAAATAACTGTGGCATCAAGCTGAATTATAACCTGAACTTTATATTTTTATTATTTCTATACATTATTTGTTTATTACACAAGTCCCTTTAACCGTTAAGAAGAAAATTATTTTTTTATTTTCATTAACCCCGGGACAATTTCAGAAAATTAAGTTTATTCCAGGTTATAATTATAATGCATTTATATGTAATTCTCTAGAATTACCATGAGTTTCTTGAAGATTAGTATAGTGGCTTGTGCAATATGCCAGCAGACAAGTCGTTTGAAAGCAAATATTGTCTCCGTGTCCAGTGATATGCAGAAGATCAAAGCCGAGACATAGCCAGTGTGACTAAGCTGAGTTTTAGCTCCTCTGACTCTTAAGCCTCTTAAAAATAAAGCTCCTAGAGAACGAAACGTTGCCACAATAAAATGTCACATTAGTTGCATCTGTGTCCATTTATCTAACTTCTTAAGGGTGTTGATCAACAGCTCTTGGGCCTTGGATGCTAATTTACAGAGGCTAAGCGTTTCTAATATTTTAAGTTAAGCTCCTTGGTCTCAAGAAGGTGTAGATCTCCAGCTCCTGGGCCTCAGGAAGGTGTAGATCTCCAGCTCCTGGGCCTCAGGAAGGTGTAGATCTCCAGCTCCTGGGTCAGTTAGGAGGGTTGAAGTATAGTTCCTAGGTCTTATGCCAGAGTTGAGCTACAGTTCCTCTACCGTCCTAGAAAATTTTCATGTTCACTTACTGTGGGAGCTGTCGTCTCATTCTCCCGAGTCTCACTTCTGACAGTAAATATTCATTCATTTTTGTTAATATATCATGTAATAGTTTAATCTGAGACTGATATGATACAATAAGCCACCGAGGAGCGGTAGTGAACCCTACCGATGTTTCAGACCAACACTAAGAGAAGTGTAAATTTTGTGACAGATCGAATCTGCATGGAGGTATGAGTCGTATAGGTCGTGGCCCGGGGCCAGGAGACAGTGGCTGGCGCCAGGCCAGGATCAATAGCCACATTGGAGTCGTCTCTGATGTCGGAGCCACACTGGCGCCGAAATGTGCTGTCAGCCCCGCCCTATTCTTCCTTCCCTCCTGAGAAGCTGGCAAAGTGTTTAATACATAGTGGAATGCTTGACGTTATCCCCAGCGCCTTGAAGTCTCCCGGCTGATGCTGAGTCATTACCAAATACACAAAAACCATCGTATGTGATGGAGAATGACAGGGAAATATTGCCAGCTTTTCGCTCCTATGTAACTATCATATATGTAGAGTAGGAAAACTGCACAATGCTGCTGTATTAAATTTTGTTGAAAAGTATACACCCCCCCCATCCCCCCTTCTTTGCGAACCTGCACTTCTCTGGTCCAGACTTCAATCATCCCACCTTCAGTCGGGGCCATTATCGCTGCAGGTTGATCTCTAACATAAAACTAAGGATGATAATGAATAAATTTTACATAGAAGATGGTTAGTGGTAGAGAATATAAACACCGCGACTCCGCGAGGTGTATGTCTCTCAGGGATAAAGTTACATAACTGTTGAAAATGTATCTTACTTATCAACTTATCAGTATTGTATAGCATTATCATGTTCACTATGTCAAACACTGTAACACAGCGGTGACTTGATACAGAGAACATCTTCGACCCCTTTTTTGCCTGACCACTAGTTACAAGTGAGAAGGGATGGATTTGAGAGGGACCTGCCCTCTCAATGACCACACTCTTACTTCTACTTGTGGGCTCCACCTCTCCTGTCGTCTCACTCTCCTGAGTCTCACCTCTGATACTCCATACCTCCATACTGTTCTCCATATTGTTCCAGACTATGGAGCAATACTGTTCTCCAGGTTGAAGGACTCACCACCATATCAACTCGTCGGTGTTGGATACCATTATTATATTCAGTACGTCTCTCAGTGTATATTTATTCAGTGTTTAATCTCTTGGGATTAAAGTATTTTTGACTGGTGGTGAACAGGTGACAAATAATTAGGCACATACGCAACACCTGGGTATCTTTAATTGACGATATTTCGCCAACCTGTGGCTTTTTTTTAGTTCGATCTTTTCTTAAGATTGATGGACTGAAGACATCGACTCCAGGCTCAGGGACTGATTACCTCATTTTCCCTCTGATCTTCACTATTCTACTTTGTAGTGAACTGATGAAGCCACTGTGTGGCGAAACATTTTAGCAGTAAATATGCCCATGTTCAGATTACTCATCCTGTCGGTGTCTACCAACATTGTAAAGGTGACAATCAGCCTATTAACGAGCTTCGTGTAGTCGACCTGCCTTAAGCCCCATTAACCAACAATCATTATCTCTAATTGGGGCTACAATTTTCTTCATTTTAATCCGATGGCGATCAGTTGGCACTAATTTTAAATTAAATTTCACGGAGAGGAGGATGGGGAGGGGGGAAGGAGTGAATAGGCCTTGATTTTAGTAAATACTGTCCTCAGGTAGAAGCAATTTTCACCCCCCAGGTGTTGTCTCGCTGCCACACATTCAATGAATGCAATGACATAACAAAATAAAATAATAAAATAATAATAATAACAATAATTTGTTTATAATAATAATGATAATAATAATAATAAAATTAATAATAATAATAATAATAATAATAATAATAATAATAATAATAATAATAATAATAAAATTAATAATAATAATAATAATAATAATAATAATAATAATAATAATAATAATAAAATTAATAATAATAATAATAATAATAATAATAATAATAATAATAATAATAATAATAATAGCATATGTATTATTTTCAGAGAGAAAAAGGTAATCAATGTCAATGTTCGGTTAGATTTAGGTTACAAAAATATATATACAAAAAAACGCCAATTAAACCAAGAAAAGCAAATTAGAAAAAAAAACACCGCAATGCGCCTGGCAACGACGTAGTAGACGAAAATAGGAAACGTTTAAATCTGAACGCTTATCACTCTTGGTTCATATGTGAGAATAAATAGGAAGTGCGTCTGTCTGGCGCTCAGCAGACGGAGGATCAAGCCTTCACCACTTACTGGATAAAACTTACACTTTAATTGTTGGATAAAACACTCTACTTGCTGGATAAAACACTCTACTTGCTGTATAAAACACTCTACTTGCTGGATAAAACACTCTACTTGCTGGATAAAACACTCTACTTGTTGGATAAAACACTATACTTGCTGGATAAAACACTCTACTTGCTGGATAAAACACTATACTTGCTGGATAAAACACTCTACTTGCTGGATAAAACACTCTACTTGTTGGATAAAACACTCTACTTGCTGGATAAAACACTATACTTGCTGGATAAAACACTCTACTTGCTGGATAAAACACTATACTTGCTGGATAAAACACTCTACTTGCTGGATAAAACACTCTACTTGCTGGATAAAACACTCTACTTGCTGGATAAAACACTCTACTTGCTGGATAAAACACTCTACTTGCTGGATAAAACACTCTACTTGCTGGATAAAACACTCTACTTGCTGGATAAAACACTCTACTTGCTGGATAAAACACTCTACTTGTTGGATAAAACACTATACTTGCTGGATAAAACACTCTACTTGCTGGATAAAACACTATACTTGCTGGATAAAACACTCTACTTGCTGGATAAAACACTCTACTTGCTGGATAAAACACTCTACTTGCTGGATAAAACACTCTACTTGCTAGATAAAGCACTCTACTTGCTGGATAAAACACTCTACTTGCTGGATAAAACACTCTACTTGCTGGATAAAACACTCTACTTGCTGGATAAAACACTCTACTTGCTGGATAAAACACTCTACTTGCTGGATAAAACACTCTACTTGCTGGATAAAACACTCTACTTGCTGGATAAAACACTCTACTTGCTGGATAAAACACTCTACTTGCTGGATAAAACACTCTACTTGCTGGATAAAACACTCTACTTGCTGGATAAAACACTCTACTTGCTGGATAAGACACTCTACTTGCTGGATAAAACACTCTACTTGCTGGATAAAACACTATACTTGCTGGATAAAACTAACTCTACTTTTTTTGGACTAAAAAGATGGTAGCTGTTGAAGCCAAGTTTGCAAAGTAATATTCAAGGGAGAGCACTAAACCCGTAGGGGATGGGGAGGTCACGCGGCTCCTGCTGGATAATGAGGGTTGATCCGAGGAAAGAGAGGGTGTCTCCAATTTCTGGCATCAAGAGACCTTCGCGGGTATCAAGTCACCGCCACGACATCTGTGAGTCTGATCCTTAAGTTCTGTCCTGTGGGTTGGCTTTCAGGGGCTCTTGATGTGAGGAACTGGAGCGACAATCCTCTTCCTCGGTTCAAACCTGATTGTTTTTTTATCGTTTACGACCGAGATTGTAAAAGTGCAAGGTTGATTGTGGTGGTGGTTGATTGTTGTGGTGGTGATTGATTGTGGTGGTTAATTGTGGTGGTTGTTGTGGTGGTGTTTGATTGTGGTGGTGGTTGACTGTGGTGGTGATTGACTGTAGTGGTGGTTGATTGTGGTGGTGGTTGATTGTAGTGGTGGTTGATTGTGGTGGTGGTTGATTGTGGTGGTAGTTGAATGTGGTGGTGATTGATTACTTTTGATCAGTGAGTAATGATGATTGGTGCTGAGGGATCTGGTGATGAATGATGAATAAGAGATAAGATAAGATAAGATAGTTTATTGTGACATGATACAAAGACGTACAATGGATTATAAGAATGAGGTGTACATGCCAAAAGCCCCTAATATGCAGAACATTGTGGATGTATTGACAGTGAACAGGTAGGTGACAGGAGAATGAGTCAACTATATTGGGAAGTAATTGATGGTGGTTGATGCAGTAATTGATGGTGGTTAGTGTAGTAATTAATGGTGGTTAGCGTAGTAATTGATGGTGGTTAGCGTAGTAATTGATGATGGTTGGTGTAGAAATTGATAGTAGTTAGTGTAGTAATTGATGGTGGTTAGTGTAGTAATTGATGGTGGTTAGTGTAGAAATTGATAGTAGTTAGTGTAGTAATTGATGGTGGTTAGTGTAGTAATTGATGGTGGTTAGTGTAGTAATTGATGGTGGTTAGTGTAGTAATTGATGGCTAGTGTAGTAATTGATGGTGGTTAGTGTAGAAATTGATGGTGGTTAGTGTAGAAATTGATGGTGGTTAGTGTAGAAATTGATGGTGGTTAGTGTAGTAATTGATGGTGGTTAGCGTAGAAATTGATAGTGGTTAGTGTAGAAATTGATTGCGGTTAGTGTAGTAATTGATGGTGGTTAGGGTAGTAATTGATGGTTAGTGTAGTAATAAATGGTGGTTAGTGTAGTAATTGATGGTTAGTGTAGCAATTGATGGTGGTTAGTGTAGAAATTGATGGTGGTTAGTGTAGAAATTGATGGTGGTTAGTGTAGAAATTGATGGTGGTTAGCGTAGTAATTGATCATGGTTAGTGTAGAAATTGATGGTGGTTAGTGTAGTAATTGATGGTGGTTAGAGTAGTAATTGATGGTGGTTAGCGTAGTAATTGATGGTGGTTAGTGTAGTAATAAATAGTGGTTAGTGTTGTAATTGATGGTGGTTAGTACAGTAATTGATGGTGGTTAGTGTAGTAATTGATGGTGGTTAGCGTAGTAATTGATGGTGGTTAGTGTAGAAATTGATGGTGGTTAGTGTGGTAATTGATGGTAGTTAGTGTAGTAATTGATGGTGGTTAGTATAGTAATTGATGGTGGTTAGTGTAGTAATTGATGGTTGTTAGTGTATAAATTGATGGTGGTTAGAGTAGAAATTGATGGTGCTTAGTATATTAATTGATGGTGGTTGGTGTAGTATAGCACTACTACCACTACCACCACCACCACCACCACCACCACCAACAACAACAACAACAGCAGTTCCTACACCCATCATTACAACAACCACTCTCCTAGCCCAACACTACAACAATTCTCCTCACTCCCCACTACCACTATTCCTATCAACCACCACTACTACTCCTCTTTTTACATACCACTATCATCGCTACTGCTTTGCATCACCCCTACTACACCCCCCTCCCTCCTTACGCACCATTACCACCACTCCCTCGACCACTGCAATATTTCTAACCTTTTTTACAGGCTTAGGCTTGGTTACAAGTACTGACTGATGTTGTAGTGGCCAGGCTTAGGCTTGGTTACAAGTACTGACTGATGTTGTAGTGGCCAGGCTTAGGCTTGGTTACAAGTACTGACTGATGTCGTAGTAGCCAGGCTTAGGCTTGGTTACAAGTACTGACTGATGTTGTAGTAGCCAGGCTTAGGCTTGGTTACAAGTACTGACTGATGTTGTAGTGGCCAGGCTTAGGCTTGGTTACAAGTACTGACTGATGTCGTAGTAGCCAGGCTTAGGCTTGGTTACAAGTACTGACTGATGTTGTAGTAGCCAGGCTTAGACTTGGTTACAAGTACTGACTGATGTTGTAGTGGCCAGGCTTAGGCTTGGTTACAAGTACTGACTGATGTTGTAGTAGCCAGGCTTAGGCTTGGTTACAAGTACTGACTGATGTTGTAGTAGCCAGGCTTAGACTTGGTTACAAGTACTGACTGATGTCGTAGTAGCCAGGCTTAGGCTTGGTTACAAGTACTGACTGATGTTGTAGTAGCCAGGCTTAGACTTGGTTACAAGTACTGACTGATGTCGTAGTAGCCAGGATTAGGCTTGGTAACAAGTACTGACTGATGTTGTAGTAGCCAGGCTTAGACTTGGTTACAAGTACTGACTGATTTCGTAGTAGCCAGGCTTAGGCTTGGTTACAAGTACTGACTGATGTTGTAGTGGCCAGGCTTAGGCTTGGTTACAAGTACTGACTGATGTTGTAGTAGCCAGGCTTAGACTTGGTTACAAGTACTGACTGATGTTGTAGTGGCCAGGCTTAGGCTTGGTTACAAGTACTGACTGATGTTGTAGTAGCCAGGCTTAGGCTTGGTTACAAGTACTGACTGATGTTGTAGTAGCCAGGCTTAGACTTGGTTACAAGTACTGACTGATGTTGTAGTGGCCAGGCTTAGGCTTGGTTACAAGTATTGACTGATGTTGTAGTAGCCAGGCTTAGGCTTGGTTACAAGTACTGACTGATGTTGTAGTAGCCAGGCTTAGACTTGGTTACAAGTAATGACTGATGTTGTAGTAGCAAGGCTTAGGCTTGGTTACAAGTATTGACTGATGTTGTAGTGGCCAGGCCTAGGCTTGGTTACAAGTACTGACTGATGTTGTAGTAGCAAGGCTTAGGCTTAGTTACAAGTACTGACTGATGTTGTAGTGACCAGGCTTAGGCTTGGTTACAAGTACTGACTGACGTTGTAGTAGCCAGGCTTAGGCTTGGTTACAAGTACCGACTTATGTTGTAGTAGCCAGGCTTAGGCTTGGTTACAAGTACTGACTGACGTTGTAGTAGCAAGGCTTAGGCTTAGTTACAAGTACTGACTGATGTTGTAGTAGCCAGGCTTAGGCTTGGTTACAAGTACTGACGGATGTTGTAGTAGCCAGGCTTAGTCTTGGTTACAAGTACTTCTGGCAGTTTGGCAGACACACAGATGATGACCAAAACTAAATGCAAAGTATGTGATCAGCCCTCTGGTCACTATCTGGAACAATAGTTGCTTAATTGTCCACTTATTGAGGAATACAGAGATAGACAGTATAATAACCTATGTGATATGAAAAGATATCTTATTTGTGGAGAAAATTCTCCAAAGGAGGGGGGTATGCGCCCTTACTACCCTTGTTAAGGGCCCTCACCCTTTCCTCCCTTAGGAAAGGGCCAGAGGAGGCGCGTCTGGCTGAGAAAAACAATTTAATTCAAGCCAGATGTACTGACGACAGTTACCATTTTGTCCTAGGCACATGTCGATTAGACACTAGGCCTGTTGTATGTATGTATGTATGTATGTGTGTGTGTGTGTGTGTGTGAGTGTGTAACGAAACACTTCGAAATGTTTCGACCCCGCCGGGAATTGAACCCGGGCCCTCCGTGCGTGAAGCAAGAGCGCTAGCCACCATGCCATGTGTCACAAATTGTGCTGACCACAGCACCACGAGGCACCTCGTGGCTGCACGAGGCACGAGCCACAAGGCAGCATGAGGGGCAGATTGAATACAGGCTCCGTAGAGGTCATACGACTCTAAGGGTCATGCGGCGCGAGGCGACGTAAATCAACATAGACATTAGTCGTTCGCGTCCGTTATTTTGATTTAATCTCCACTAACGTCGGGAAATAAGATAAGAACTCTGTTCCAGCGCGTTTAGTGAATAACATCAACATTGCAGTATATTCAGAAGTGTGCGCAGCTTCTTACTGCAAAAAGACGAACGTAGAGACAATCGCAAGTGAACTCTATCGAAACAAGACGGTGATTCTTCAGCGGCATTCTACAATCAAGACAGCATTTCCACCGTATATGGTGGAGCCAACACCATCGCTCAAAGTTACACGAGCAAGGTAAGAATTTGATGTTCTGGTCATACAGGGGACTGCGCAGTTCTTGTAGTCAAGAACATTCAAATTTTACCTATTTACGGTGGTTATGCGTGGACTTTTAAGTCCAAAACAGTGAGTAAAACGCCTTTCAGTCCATCTAAGACTGAAAATATGGTCATACGCTCCTTTGGGGCAATATATTATAATAAACCACGTGTATTTTTTCCATACAGCCCTGTGGAGAATGAGGCCATAGATGGATCCCCTGTGTGAGGGAAAAGTAGTTGTAAATAAGGTAACGGTTGTTCAGTCAGCCGGGAGCGTTATTAACGAGTTACAGCCAGCACTGCCATCTAGCGGGCTGGGGCTCGACTCTTGTTCCCGGTTGTCTGAGGGTTTTTACTTTCTACTCCTGGTAGTATGACTCTTACCTGGTGTCGGTTGGGGAGTGGAAAGTCACTTCACCTTCACTCTTCTCCGAATCAGGTAAGGCAATCTACCAGGAGTAGTTCTTTTGTTTGATTATTATGTTTTCTTTGGTTACCAGTAGTGACTTGGTCATCTTGAAACACCTTTTTCTATCTTAAATGTTTTAAGACTTATGGTAACCAGAATATTTTCTTTATTATCAGCTCTGCCGCTGGATTGGTTCTCCAGGACAGACGCATGACTTACGAGCAAGATTTCC
>WNWK01006554.1:5000-104461 GCA_009830355.1 Cherax destructor
ACGTTTTCCAGAGCATTTATATCCATTCTGTAATACGGTGACCAGAACTGTGCAGCATAATCTAAATGAGGCCTAACCAAAGATATATAGAGTTGAAGAACAACCTGACGACTTCTATTATTTATACGTCAGGAAATTGGAGAAAGTGCAAATGTTTGCAACAAGACTAGTTCCAGAGCTGAGGAGGAGAGGTTAAGGGAAATCAACCTGATGGCACTAGAGGATAGGGAGGACATGATAACGACATATAAAATATTGAGAGGAACTGACAAGGTGCACAAGGGTAGAATGTTTCAGAGATGGGACATAGCAACAAGGGGACACATCTGGAAGTTGAAAACTCAGATGAGTCAGGAAGTGGAATAATCAGGAGTGAAGTGGTGAAGGCAAGATCCATACATAACTTTAAGATGAGGTATGATAAGGCTCCTGGAGCGGGGAGAATGACCTGGTAGCGACTAGTGAAGAGACGGGGCCCGGAGCTGTGACTCGACCTCTGCAACTATATATAGGTAAATACATATAGGTGAGTACACGCTCACACACACACACACACACACACACACACACACACACACACACACACACACACACACATACATATATATATATATATATATATATATATATATATATATATATATATATATATATATGTCGTGCCGATTAGGTAAAACTGGTCAATTAGCAAGAACTCATCTAAAATTAAGTCCTTTCTAAAATTTTTCTTATACGTTTAGAGATATATTTAGATATATATATTTAATTATGTTTGTTTATTATTAAATTAATGTTAACGTATCAAAAATATATTTAGTTGGGTTAGGCTAAATTAAATTGCGCTTGTTGTAATAAGGTTAGGTAGGTTTTCAAAGTTTCTCTTGGTACAAAATTATAAATTCTTGCATTAACATAAATGAAAAAAAATATATCTTTAAACGTATAAGAGAAAATTTTAGAAAGGACTTAATTTTAGATGAGTTCTTGCTAATTGACCAGTTTTACCTATTAGGCACGACATATATATATATATATATATATATATATATATATATATATATATATATATATATATATATATATATACATCTTTCTCTCTTCACTTTTTCCAGGATTATTTTAATTTCGCTTCCCCCAGCGCTATGAAAAAGTTGTGAAAAAACTATGTAGCAATTTGACATTTTAACGTTGACATTTTAACGCTGTATTATTGCCCAGTTTGCAAACACAACCAACCAAAAAAAAGTCACAGCTACCCAAGAACCTGTCACGGCCCCCGTCCCCAGAAAAATAACCACAGACACAGAAATACCGTGACATCCTCCCAAAAATCAGTCAGAATCGTCCATAAAAACAGTCACTATGACGATAGTTTCTGCCACGGAAAAAAGAGTCATAATTACCAAGAACAGCTGCAGTCACCAGGAAACAATCACAATCACCATACATTTCCACAGCTACAAAAAAAAACTGTCACAACCACCAAAAAAATAACAGTCACAGCCACCAAACAGTGACAGCCATCTAACACAATCACAACCACCAAACACAGTCACAACCACCAAACACAGTCACAACCACCAAACACAGTCACAACCACCAAATATAGTCACAACCACCAAACACAGTCACAACCACCAAACACAATTACAGCCACAAAACACAATCACAGCCACCAAACACATTCACAGCCACCAAACACAGTCACAGCCACCAAACACAGTCACAGCCACCAAACACAGTCACAGCCACCAAAACTGTCGCGACTACAAAAAAGTCACACCCAGCCAAAAATAGTTTGAACCACTCCAAAAAAACAACAGTCACAAACACACAAAATAATCACAGCCATAAAAACATCGTCACAAGCTCGCCCTATTTGGCAAGAAGAGTGTTTCTATTTAAGCCAAAATCGCAAGTTTTATCTATTCGGCACGACATATATATATATATATATATATATATATATATATATATATATATATATATATATATATATATATATATATATATATAGCTATGAAACATCAGTGTTAGATAAATAAAAGAGGTAGGAGACATCACAGGATAGAGAGACATCTTAATAAGATATACTTATTAAGACATCATAGAGAGACATCAGAGTAAGAGAGACATCAGAGTAAGAGAGACATCAGAGTAAGAGAGACATCAGAGTAAGAGAGACATCAGAGTAAGAGAGACATCAGAGTAAGAGAGACATCAGAGTAAGAGAGACATCAGAGTAAGAGAGACATCAGAGTAAGAGAGACATCAGAGTAAGAGAGACATCAGAGTAAGAGAGACATCAGAGTAAGAGAAACATTAGAGTAAGAGAAACATCAGAGTAAGAGAAACATCAGAGTAAGAGAAACATCAGAGTAAGAGAAACATCAGAGTAAGAGAAACATCAGAGTAGAAACATTAGAGTAAGAGAAACATTAGAGTAAGAGAACATCAGAGTAAGAGAAACATCAGAGTAAGAGAAACATCAGAGTAAGAGAAACATCAGAGTAAGAGAAACATCAGAGTAAGAGAAACATCAGAGTAAGAGAAACATTAGAGTAAGAGAAACATTAGAGTAAGAGAAACATCAGAGTAAGAGAAACATTAGAGTAAGAGAAACATCAGAGTAAGGAGGATATCAGAGCTAGAGAGACACAGGAGTAAGAGAGACAGCTGAGTTAGGGAGACGTCAGATATGGGAAGAGAGACATTAGATTTGGAGATACACAAGAGTTAGGGAGATATCAACGTTACGGAAACCTCAGAGTTAGAGAGACTTCAGAGATAGAGAGAATTCAGAGATAGAGAGACTTCAGAGATAGAGAGACTTCAGATATAGAGAGACTTCAGAGATAGAGAGACTTCAGAGTTAGAGAGACTTCAGAGATAGAGAGAGACACAATATTTAGGAAAATATTCAAGCTGGTAAGACATCAGAGTTATAAAATACATCAAGGAAAGGCAATATCTAATTTAGAGAGACGTTACAGATAGAGAGATATTAGAGATAGCGAGACATCATAGTAAGAGATAGAGTTAGTGATACATCAGAGCAAGAGAGACATCAGAGTCAGAAAGACATCAAAGTACGTGAGACATCAGAATAAGAAAGAGAGTGAGACATCAGAATAAGAGAGACAGAGAGAGTGAGACATCAGAATAAGAGAGACAGAGAGAGTGAGACATCAAAATAAGAGAGACAGAAAGAGTGAGACATCAGAATAAGAGAGACAGAGAGAGTGAGACATCAAAATAAGAGACAGAGAGAGTGAGACATCAGAATAAGAGAGACAGAGAGAGTGAGACATCAGAATAAGAGAGACATCTGAGTTAGAGAGATATGAACGTTATAGAGGCATCAGAATTAGAAGACATCAAATTTAAGAAGACGTCAGAGATATAAATCAGCGATAGGTGACGTCAAAATTAAGATGATGTCAGAGTTAGGGAGACATCATAGTATGGAAGACATCAGAGATAGAGGTACATCACAATTAGAAGACATGTAAGTTAGAGACGCTAAAGTCTGGGAGACATCAGAATTAGGGAGACATCAGAGTTAGGGAGACATCAGAGTTGTGAGACAAAAGACTTAGTAAGACAGGTTAAGAGAGACATCACAATTAGGCAGACTTCAGTGTTAGAGAGATGAAAGAGTTAGAGAGACATCAGACTAAGAGGGACGTGAGGGTTAGGGAGACAGCAGAGTTAGGGAGACATCAGAATTAGGGAGAAATTGAATTTAAAGATACAACAAAGATGGTGAGACATCAGGATAAAATGGACGTCAGTTAGACATCATAGTGACAGTGACATCAGATTTAGGAGTTTTCGTAATTAGTATACATCGGCGTTAGAGACACCCCATCCAAAGTTAGAGAGAGACTTCAGAGTTAGAGAGATATAAGAATCCGGAAGAAATTTGAGTTAGTGAAAGATCAGAGATAGAGATACATCAATGTTAGAGTTGGAGAGACTTTAAGCTAGTGAGACATTACAGGAAGGCATCCGTGTTAGGGAGACAACGTTAGAGAGACAAGAATTAGGGACTAATCAAAGTTAGAGACATACGTTTTAGAGAGACATCATAGGCAGAGATATATCAGGTTAGAGATATATCAGACTTGGGAGACATTGTGGAGAGACATCACATAGATAGACATTATAGTTAAGGAGACATCAGACAGAGATATCACAGATAGGGAGATATCAGAGTCAGAGAGACATAGGAGATAGAGATGTAAATATTAGGAGACATCAGAGTAAAGGAGACATTAGGGTTAGAGGGACATCAGTGTTAGAGATACATGAAAGTTACAAAGACATCAGAGTTAATGAGACAAAAGTAAGAGAGATACATTAGAGATAGACAGCATAGTTACAGAGACATCAGAGAACGAGATACATCAGAATTACGTAAGTGGGACATCACAGTAAGTGGGACATCACAGTAGGTGGGACATCACAGTAAGTGAGACATCACAATAGGTGGGACATCACAGTAAGTGGGACATCATAGTAAGTGGGACATCAGTGTTACGGTGTGCACAGTGTCTACGGTGCTGAACGCTCTGTGTGAATGATAGATTTATAAGGACAATAGACAAGTTGTCTTGCTTGCTTCTCTGCTCTGCCCAGAAATTGTAGATAAGACGGGTTGCAGGCAGTCCAAGGAGGAGGAGCATACTCAAGGTCTGAGCGCACTTGTGTCTCGTACCGTCAAGCAGGTACGAGACACGTCTTAATACTATTAGCCTCTTGGTCAACTTGCTTGCAAGATTTACTACGTGATTCTTCAAAGACAGTTTGGAAACAAATTTCACCCCTAGGATATCCAGCTCATCCCCGGGTTTCAACACTTCCCTGTTCATTCTTACCACTGCTCTAGCATTACCATCATGGTGCTTAAAAATACCATCATTTGTGTTATCTCACATGCAAATGTAATTTGCCATCGTTTTCCCCAGGCTGATATAACTTTAAGCTGGTGATTGATACTTCTGAGAACAGTTGGCATTTTCTCTCTTGGATAAGTAAATGTCAAAGTACATATGAGGTGAAGGACGTCACTGAAGATGCTACATAACAATACACTAAGAACACTTCCCTGAGGAACACTGGCACCGTCTGGGTGTCACTGGCACCGTCTGGGTGTCTTCTTGACTTTCTTCTATCGAGAAACTACCCTTTGAGAACTGCCTTAAAGGTAATCGCTAACGAGGCGTAGTATCCAGTGTCTTTGTCTGACCCCCCCCCCCCTCCCGTAGTTAAATAATTAATATCTCTTCAAACACACTTATATAGGTCTTCATGTGGCCATGTTTACTCTCCTCCCCTAACCTCCATCACCCCTCTCCTCTCTCTCCTCCCTCTCCTCTCTCTCTCTCTCTCTCTCTCTCTCTCTCTCTCTCTCTCTCTCTCTCTCTCCTTCTAAACAACAAAGTTGGACAAAAGAATACGAAGTAAAATGAGATCTTCCAATTTAAATATCAAGGAAATATTTGCATAAATGTATGAAGGCTTAGGACGAATTTGTTTTTGTCTTGTTTGCTTAATGGAATGTATATATACCAGCTGGGATGTTCATCCATCAGCTGGGGATGTATATAGGCCAGATGAAGAAACATGGATACAAACTAAGGATGAATATATACCAGGATATGCTGAATATTCACCTACTGAAGATGCTCATTCATATATATATATATATATATATATATATATATATATATATATATATATATATATATATATATATATATATATATTATATATATAAGCGTCTGATGGAGCCACCATGCTACCCTGGAAGGATGGTAAGCAGATTGCTTGGGACTACACCTGTGCTGCCACATTGGAAGACACCTACCTGCCACACTCCTTAGCCGAAGGGGTGGAGCTGCCAGCCACAGGGAGACCCAGAAGACCCGCAAATATGAAGACCTTCCCTCTTGCTATAACTTCATCCCAATAGGGTCGGAGACCCATGGAGCATGGGGCAAGTGTGCTCTAAAGTTTCTCAAAGAGCTGGGTGGAAACTCATCATAGAAACCAAGGACCACAGGGCGACCAGCTTCCTCTTTCAGAGACTCAGTGTTGCGATCCAGAGGGTAAATGCCTGCAGTATTCTGGGCACGCGGCCCACTGCCGGGAGTTGGACGAAGTATTTGACATGTAGCTCTGAGTTGTTATCTATGTTGTTTTACTCCCCATTGTATTTGTCTTGAAATAAAGTCTTTTATATATATATATATATATATATATATATATATATATATATATATATATATATATATATATATATATATATATATATATGTATATCGTGCCGATTAGGTAAAACTTGCTATTTTGGCTTAAATAGCAACGCTCACCTTGCCATATAAGACAAGCGAAATTTTATGTATGCAATAATTTCGCCAAAATCATTCTGAACCTAACGAAAAAAATATATTTCATTGTGTTTGTTTATTATTAAATTAATGTTAACGTATCTAAAATATATTTAGTTGGGTTAGGCTAAATTAAGTTGCGCTTGTTGTAATAAGGTTAGGTAGGTTTTCAAAGTTTCTCTTGGTACAAATTTATAAATTCTTATATTAACATAAATGAAAAAATATATCTTTAAACGTATAAGAGAAAATTATAGAAAGGACTTAATTTTAGATGAGTTCTTGCCAATTGACCAGTTTTACCTAATCGGCACGACATATATATATATTATATATATATATATATATATATATATATATATATATATATATATATATATATATATATATATGTGTGTGTGTGTGTGTGTGTCGTGTCAAATAGGTAAAGCTTGCGATTTCGATTAAATAGCAACACTCTTCTTGCCATATAAGACAAGTGAAAATTTGTGTATGAAATAATTTCGCAAAAATCATTCTGAACCTAACGAAAAAAATAAGAACATAAGAAAGAAGAAACACTGCAGCAGGCCTAATGTCCCGTGCGAGGCAGGTCCAAGTCACCTCCCGGATTAAACCAATGACCCAACCTAGTCAGGTCAGATCAAATTCACTTAAGGAAGGAGCACTGCATCAGACCTATTAGCACAAGATAGTCAGGTCTAACTCACACCCATTCATGTATTTATCTAACCTATTTTTAAAACTACACAACGTCCCAGCCCCTATGACGGTACTCGGGAGTTTGTTCCACTCATCTACAACTCTATTTCCAAACCAATGCTTTCCTATATCCTTCTTGAATCTATTTTTTTCCAACTTAAAACCATTGCTGCGAGTCCTGTCTTGGCTGGATATTTTCAGCACGCTATTTACATCCCCTTTATTTATTCCTGTTTTCCATTTATACACCTCAATCATATCCCCTAATTCTACGCCTTTCTAGAGAGTGCATATTCAGGGCCCTCAATATTCTAATAAATATATAACAGATCAGTTGAATACTACTTAAAACAATGATATATACTTTCTTCTTTATATTCAGATTGATTTTCCAGATTTATAGCATTAACAAATTTTCACTCTATTTCTTGGGTAGAAATTACCTTTGATTTTCATACCTAACTCACTAATTCAAGAACATAGGAGAGAAAAAGCATTGCAACATGCCTACTGGCCTATGCTAGGCAAGGCTTACTGTTCATTGCTAGGCAAGGCCTACTGGCCATTGCTAGGCAAGGCCAAGTCATTGCCACTAAAGAAGGAAGGAGCACTGCTGCAGGCTTGCTGGCTCAAGTTAAGCACGTCTACCTCACACTTACATCCATACTGGAGTTTGTTAAACTCATCCACAACTCAATTACCAAACCAATGTTTTCTTATATCCTATTTAAATCTATTTTTTTCCAACTTGAACCCAGAGCTGGGAGTTTATTCCTGTTTTCTGTTTATACACCTTAATCAAATCCTCTCTATTTCTACGACTTTCTACAGAGTGCACATTCAGTGCACTCTGTGTATCCTCGTAGAAATATTTCCGTTACATTGGATCAGCTTTGTCATCCTTCTCTGTACGGCTTATTCGGATTGATGGGATCAGAACAGAAATATTAAAAGCAGGTGCGGATAGTGTTCTGAGTGGTTGGTTCTTTTATTCAATAAATTTATGAAAGAGGGGAAGGTACCTAGGGACTGGAATAGAGCGTGCATACTTTCTTTGCATAAAGGCAAAGGGGACACAAAAGAGTGAGATGGGATACAGGAACAAGGGGACACAACTGCAAGTTAACAACTCAGATCAGTCAGAGGTAAGTTAGGAATTATTTCTCCAGCCATAGAGATGTCAGAAAGTGGAACAATCTGGAGAGTGATTTAGTGGAGGGAGGATTCATTCATACCTTTAAAAGTAGGTATGATAAAGCTCATGGAGCAGGGAGAAAGTGGACCAAGTAACGACTAACGAAGAGGCGGGGCCAGGAGCTGTGACTCAACCACTGTAATCACAAATATGTGAGTACACGCACACACACACTGGAGTTTTACAACAAGGTGACTCACGTAAGTCAAGAGAGAGAGAGAGATAGGTGGGTCGATTGCATTTTCTTGGACTGTAAGAAGGCTTTCGACACAGTTCCACACAAGAGATTATTGCAAAAGCTAGAGAATCAGGCAGGTATAACAGGAAATGCACTGCAGTGGATCAGAGAATGCCTGACAGGAAGGCAACAAAAAGTCATGGTACGTGATGAGGTGTCAGAGAGGGCGCCAGTGACGAACGGGGTTCCACAGAGGTCAGTTCTAGGACCAGTGCAGTTTCTGGTATATCTGAATGACATGACGGAATGATAGACACAGAAGTGTCACTGTTGCAGACGATGAGAAGCTAATGAGGAGAATTCAATCAGATGAGGATCAGGCATTACTACAAAGGGATCTGAACAGCTGCAAGCCTCGTCCAAGATTGGGGAAGGGCAAATAAGACCGCAGACAGAGTACAGTCTAGGGGGCCAAAGACTGCAAACCTCACTCAAGGAAAAAGATCTTAGGTGAGTATAATACCGAGCACATCTCCTGAGGCACACATCAGCCAAATAACTGCTGCAGTATTTGGGCGCCTAGCAAACCTAAGAATAGCGTTCCGACATCTCAGTAAAGATTCGTTCAAGACTCTTTACACCGCGAACGTCAGGCCCATATTGGAGTATGCAGCACCAGTTTGGAACCCACACTGGTCAAACACGTCAAAAAATTAGAGATTAAGGATTGTAATGACACGATTGCAAACAAACCATACCACGGGTGGGGTTCGAACCCGCGGTCACAGAGTCTCAAAACTCCAGACAGTCGCGTAAGCCACTGGGCCAGCTAGCTTCAAGAAGATTTATCCAACTAGGTATATTTCTACACCATAGGAAGGTTTGCATAGGCACCACTGTGTCCACAAATGCGAGTTTTTACAGACGAATCTCCCGCTAGCATGGCCGTGACGAACTCTAGCTCAAGTCCCCCTCAAAGCCGTCAACATGACTCACGAAATCGTAATGACACGATTGCAAACAAACCATACAACGGTGGTAACCCGGGTGCGAGTTCGAACCCGACCGTCGCTAACCACTAGCCAGCTGGCAGTGGTCTATGATAACCTTCCATGGTAGAAATACCTAGTTGATGAATCTTATTGAAGCTAGCTGGCCCAGTGGCTTACGCGACGGTCTGGAGTTTTGAGACTCTGTGACCGCGGGTTCGAACCCCACCCGTGAATGAAGTAGTGGAGGCAGGATCCATACATAGCTTTATGAAGAGATACGATAAGGCTCTTGTAGCAGGGAAAGAGTGGACGTAGTAGCGACTAGCGAGGAGGCGGGGCCAGGAGCTGTGAATCGACCACTGCAACCACAAATAAGTGAGTACACATAAGAACATAAGAACATAAGAAAGAAGGAACACTGCATCAGGCCTACTGGCCCATGCGAGGCAGGTCCAAATCTCCAACGGCTTAAGCCAATGCCCCGACCCAGCCAGGTCAGGTTACATTCACTTAAGGAAGGAGCACTGCATCTGACCTAGCACAAGCTAGTCAGGACCAATTCACACCCAACCGCACCCACACATATAATTGTCTAGCCGACCACCTGGTCAGCTGACCACCTGGTCAGCCGACCACCTGGTCAGGTCATCTTCCATTAAGGAATTAGTACAGCTACTGACCTGGTAGTACAAGCTAGTCAGGTCCAAACTCACACCCATCCACATCCACCCATGTATTTATCTAACCTATTTTAAAACTACACAACGTCTTAGCATCTATGACGGTACTCGGAGTTTGTTCCACTCATCCACAACTCTATTACCAAACCAGTGCTTTCCTATATCCTTCCTGAATCTGAACTTTTCCAACTTGAAACTATTGCTGCGAGTCCTGTCTTGGCTGGATATTTTCAGCACGCTATTTACATCCCCTTTATTTATTCCTGTTTTCCATTTGTACACCTCAATCATATCCCCCCTAATTCTACGCCTTTCTAGAGAGTGCAGATTCAGGGCCCTCAGTCTATCCTCATAGGGAAGATTTCTGATACAAGGGATCAACTTTGTCATCCTCCTTTGTACGTTTTCCAGTGCATTTATATCCATTCTGTAATACGGTGACCAGAACTGTGCAGCATAATCTAAATGAGGCCTAACCAAAGATATATAGAGTTGAAGAACAACCTGAGGACTTCTGTTATTTATACTTCTTGATATGAAGCCAAGGATTCTGTTAGCTTTATTGCAAACACTTATGCACTGTTGCCTAGGCTTCAGATTACTACTAACCAGAACTTCTAAATCCTTCTCGCAATCACAAGTAATAAGATCTACATTATTCAGCTTATATGTCGCATGGTTATTGTCCTGCCCAACATTTAGAACTTTGCATTTGTTTACATTAAACTGCATCTGCCACTTCTTCGACCACTGCATCAGTCTATTCAGATCATCCTGGAGTGCTCTAATGTCCTCATTTGAATGAATTGGACGGCCAATTTTGGTGTCATCAGCAAATTTACTTATGTTACTATTTATTCCCTCATCTATGTCGTTTATGTAAATTGTAAACAACAGGGGGCCCAAAACTGACCCCTGTGGAACACCGCTTGAGACGCGCCCCCATTCTGATTTCTCTCCATTTATGCAAACTCTCTGCCACCTATTTGTCAACCATGCCTCTACCCAGCCTCTGATGTGGAACTTTATCGAAAGCCTTACTGAAGTCCATATACACAATATCATATTCATTACCATGATCTACCTCCTCAAACACCTTAGTGAAAAAAGTTAGTAAATTCGTAAGATTCATTAATCAATTTATGCTTTTCAAGATGGCTACGAATTGCCTCGGCAATTATTGATTCCATAAATTTACCAACTATGGAGGTAAGGCTTATTGGTCTATAGTTCGAAGCTAAGGACCTGTCACCTGCCTTGTAAATAGGTATTACATTTGCCCTTTTCCACTTGTCTGGCACTATGCCAGTTTGTAGTGATATATTGAAAAGATATGCCAGAGGTTTGCTAAGTTCCTCTTTACATTCATTTAAAACCCTTGCAAACAATTCATCAGGGCCTGGGGATTTTTTAGGTTTTAATTTCTCTATTTGTCTGAGGACCATGTCACTAGTTACCCCAATCGAGCATAGTCTATTATCTTCCTGTTCTACATAATTTATTATTTCTGGAATTCCGCTAGTATCTTCCTGAGTAAAAACTGAGAGGAAGTAAGTATTGAAAATTTCACACATATCCTTATCACTGTCCGTGATCTGTCCTGAATTACTCTTAAGTGGGCCTATCTTGTCCCTAATCTTACTTCTGTATACTTGAAAGAACCCTTTTGGGTTAGTCTTCGAATCCCTTGCGACCTTAGCCTCATAATCCCTTTTTGCTTTTCTTATTCCTTTTTTTATTTCTCTCTTTAATTGATAATATTGATTTCTTATCTGTCCATCCCCTCTTTTGATACGCCTATATATGCCTCTCTTTTGACCAATGAGATGTTTTAATCTATTATTCATCCATTTAGGATCATTTTTGTTAGATCTAATTTCCCTACTTGGAACAAAAGTTGTCTGGGCAGCTAGAACTACGCTCTGAAAAACGTCATATTGACAACCAAAACCACCTACCTGACCCATAGTCAGGTCATCCCAATTTAGCCCATCTAGGTAATTTCTCAACCCCATGATGTCGGCTAAGCGAAAGTCTGGAACAGGGACTTGATTGAAGTTACCTGGGTAATTCAATGATATGTTAAAACTAAGTGATTTGTGATCGCTTTCCCCAAGCTCTTCATTAACCTCAAGATTATTAATTAGTCATTCTTTGTTAGCAAGAACCAAATCAAGCAAGTTGTTTCCTCTAGTTGGTTCTGTCACAAACTGTTTTAAAAAACAATCCTGAACCGTATCAAGAAAGTCCTGTGACATTGTTCCAATCAATTTGTCTAAAGTTAAAATCTCCCATTAACACAACATTTTCATATCTAGACGCCTTATGAATTTCGTCCCATAGCAGCTTACTGCACTCAATATCCAGACTTGGGGGGTTTGTAAATCACACCCAAAAATAATTTTTCACGACCCTCGAGAAACTGTAGCCAAACAGATTCTGTGTCCGCTGTTTCTAATCTTATATCTTGTCTAACACAACAATTTAAATTATCTCTGACATACATCGCCACTCCACCACCCTTCCTGTTGACCCTATCAGCGTGGAATAGTTTGTAACCCTGAATGTTGCATTCGGAAGGCATTTCTCTATCTTTCAGGTTCAACCAGTCTCTGTTATAGCAATAATATCTATATTACCTGCACTTGCAAGTAATCTTAGCTCATCTATCTTATTTCTTAGACTCCTACTATTTGTATAGTAAACCTTAAGGGAGCTAGTCACTCGTTGCCCTCTACTATCTTTCTTTGTTTGTTGATCAATTGCTTTGCATTTACAAACAACACACACACACACACACACACACACACACACTGAGGTATATAAAACATGTTTTCAACAGGAAAGGTGAAGGAACTGAAGAACGGCACGGTGGAAACAGACGCCTTACAGTGCTTTACAAACAGAAATAGCAAGGTTGAACCACCTCAGCGGGTAGAAATAGAGAGAGGACCGAGAGCTAGCGCTCACTCGGTAATCACAGACATAAATGCAAACAAATTTGTATCTGGTGAAATCACTAGTCAATACTCCACAATCCCAATTATTTCACTCTCTTCCGCTTTCCCCTTCTCTCCCTCCTCTTCTCCTTACTCTTGCCCTTCTTTTTCCTCTAACCCTTTCCCCCTTCTTCCTTTTTCTCCTGCTGAAGATTCCCCATGTCTTACCTGCAGTAGTTACAGAAGCCAGGAGCAGCAGAAGCAGCAGCATTACAGCAGTCGCAGCAGCAGAGGGCACCAGCAGGAGCAGCAGAGAGGATTTAATCCCGGCGTGTGGTGGATTGTGTGCACCGCTATTAATGCTTGGACCGGTGCTGCCTGAGGTGCTAGGACAGGTGCTAGGACCGGTGCTAGGACCGGTGCTAGGACAGGTGTTGGAAGCACTTCTCATCTTGCTCAGAGAAACGCTGTCATTACCCACTTCCGCCGGGTTTAGAGACCCCCCTCTGATTAGTCAGACACCTGCCGATAACTGGACAAGGCTTCTTATAGCTGAGAGACCCTTCTGATAGCTGTCTCGTCACACTCTCAGCCTCACTGTCATCCTCAAGTATAACATCCTTGGTTGTACGGCCAAGATCACTGATAACTGACGCCACCTAGGGTGTTATCCTCCTTGTTTCCACAGTTCTCACGGTGTTAAGTTCCAAGATAACAGTTGTAAAAGTCCACGCACTTACACTAAACTTAAGATAACACAAAATACAATTTATTTATCGATGTTGTGTTTAACAAAAAATATAACATAATTTTAGAACTATTTAGAAAATGAAAAAAAAAACTTTCAAAAAATAAAATAATAACAATAAACATTAGATGTTAACCATAGATGTTAATAATTGTGTGATACATTTCAATGCCATTGAAAGTTAACTAAATAGAAACTGATATAAATGTATAGAACAGAAGACAGCTTATAAAAAAAAAATGGTAAATACTGTACACATGTTAATACCACAAATACAGATATAAACGTGACGGAATTTCTGGTAATTCTGAGTCTATGTGTAAGAAGAGTTTGCTTGATCAGTACACTTCAGCGTCACGGTAACTTTGATAACACACACCACACACACACACACCGTCTGCTTGTAGGCAAGGATGGAGGGAGAGGTGAGAGAGAGAGAAAGATAGGGGAGAGGGGAGGGTAGGAGAGGGAGAAGAGTGGGGAGAGAGAGAAGGGTAGGAGAGAGAGAGAGAGAGAAGGGTAGGAGAGAGAGAGAGAGAGAGAGAGAGAGAGAGAGGGAGAGAGAGAGAGAGAGAAGGGTAGAGAGAGAGAGAGAGAGAGAGAGAGAGAGAGAGAGAGAGAGAGAAGGGTAGGAGAGAGAGAGAGAGAGGTTAGGAGAGAAAGAGAGAGAAGGTTAGGAGAGAAAATGAAATGTAAAAAAGAAAGCGAGAGAGTGAAGACTAAGAGAGAAAGAAGAGAAGGTTCAGAGAGAAATGAAAGGTAGAGAGAGAGAGAGAGAGAGAGAGAGAGAGAGAGAGAGAGTGGGACGCAAGGTAAGACCAGCTGACACACACACACGTCCTACCCTCAGCCAGGCAGAACCTCCCCACCCCCGCCCCTACCCACTTTAGCCGCTCCTTTGCTCATCCATCCTTTGACTGTTCCTATTCACCTTCACCATCCTTATCACACTCCTTTACCGTTTATCCCTCCTTCCCTCCTGCCTTCCACCACTGCTCTACTCACCATGCTTTAACCACTGAAAGCTCTGTCCCCATTTTATTCACGCTTACTCACCACGTTATCACCCACGCTACCTCTTTAATCACCATGCCTTTTACTATCACTGCTCCTTATCCCACTCCCATCACCATGCCTTACCACCACTGCTCCTTTACTCACCCCACTAAGCTCTTACTACCCACTGCCTACTTTTTCACCTACTGCCTCCTAATACCACTGCCTTCTTTACGTCCATCCATCATGCTCTTATACAGCTCCACCACTGCCTCCTTATCACCACGTTTCTTTTTACACATTCTATACCATCCTCTATATACTCTCACACTCCCTTTTTCCCTTTATCTCATCCACTGCTCTTCTAAGTTTTCCCCCCACTGCCTTCCACATGCCTCTTACTACCACTGCCTTACTACCTCTTACACCTTACCCACTGACGTCTCCCCTTTTTTACTCCCCTTTACTTGCCTTCCTACTTTCTCTCACCTTACTCATCTTCCCCTCTTACTCTACTTTTACTCACCACTGCCTTCTTTACTCACTACTCCTCTTTACACCACTGCTCTTTACTCACTCACTGCCTTTCCTCACTCTTTCACTCACTGCCTTTTACTCACCACTGCTCCTATTCTCACCCACTGCCTCCTTTACTCACCCACTGCCTCCTTTACTCTCCCTCCTCCTTACTCACCTCACTGCCTTCTTTACTCCTACTGCCTCTTTACTCACCACTGCTCTACTACCTTCTACTCACCACTGCCTCCTTTACTCACCACTGCTTCTTTACTCCACTGCTCTCTCACTCTCTTTCTTGCCTCTACTTTACTCCTCACCCTGCCTTTACTCACTCACTGCCTCCTTTACTCACTCACTGCCTTCCTTTACTCACTCACTGCCTTCTTTACTCACTCACTGCCTTCTTTACTCACCACTGCCTCTTTACTCCACTTCCTCTTATACTCACCACTTGCCATAATCGTTACTACTTATACACTCTTTCTACTCATTTACTGCTACTTTACTCCTACCTCTTTACTCCGTCTTTACTCACTCACTTCTAAAATTTCTCATCACTGTCCTGTCTCTTTCACACCACTGCCTCCTTTACTCACCCACTGCCTTCTTTACTCACCCACTGCCTTCTTTACTCACCCACTGTCTTTCTTACCCACTTCCTCTTATACTCACCCACCCTTACCCACTGAGCATCGTTACTCACCACTTTTAGTTATCCACCTCCCCTTTTCTCTCATTTACTGGTCTGACTTTCTCCTCACCTCTTTACTGGTCGTCTTTCTCCTCACTTCTTTACTTTTTTTCTAAATTTCTCATGTCTTTCCTTGTCTCCTGACTTTCTCCACACCACTTTTCTTGTCTCCTGACTTTCTCCTCACCTCTTTTCTTGTCTCCTGACTTTCTCCTCACCTCTTTTCTTGTCTCCTGACTTTCTCCTCACCTCTTTTCTCGTGTCCTGACTTTCTCCTCACCTCTTTTCTTGTCTACTGACTTTCTCCTCACCTCTTTTCTTGTGTTCTGACTTTCTCCTCACCTCTTTTCTTGTCTCCTGACTTTCTCCTCACCTCTTTTCTTGTTTCCTGACTTTCTCATCACCTCTTTTCTTGTCTCCTGACTTTCTCCTCACCTCTTTTCTTGTCTCCTGACTTTCTCCTCACCTCTTTTCTTGCCTCCTGACTTTCTCCTCACCTCTTTTCTTGTCTCCTGACTTTCTCCTCACCTCTTTTCTTGTCTCCTGACTTTCTCCTCACCTCATTACTTGATTTTGAGTTTCTTTCAAATTTTCTTCCTCTTATATGTGACTTGATAATGGTACCTGATGGAGCGAAACGTCGTCTGGACCAGAAATTCTGCTACTTTACTTACCTTGTTTACTCCTTCTGATAATGGTAGAAAGTTATCCATCGAGACCGTAGTAAACAGCTCATAGCAGACAACCTCCATGAGTACAGAAATGTCCTCTGCTGTCTGACTTTCAAATACATTAAAATGTTCTCCAGTGCATTCCAATGTACTCCCATGTACTCTAGTTCACTCTTATGCACTCCCAAGTACTTCAGTGCACTCCTATCTACTCCCATACACTCAAATGCACTCCTCTGTACTCTCATGTATTTCAATGCACTGTAATGTATTCCAGTGCACTAATATGTAATCCATGTACTCCAATGCACTACTATGTTTTTCCATGTATTTCAATGCACCCCTATATACTCCCATGTATTTCAATGCCCTCCCATGTTCTCCCATGCATTGCAATGCCCTCCCATGTACTCCCATGTATTTCAGTGCAGTCATATTTACTCAGGTGTACTTCAGTACACTCCTATGTACTCACATGTAAGGCTATGCATTCCCATGTATTCCTATACCCTCCTGTGTGTTCCCATATACTTTCATGCACCCCATACACTCCCAATGCAATTTTATACACTCCCATGTAATTCTACCCAGGAAGTGCTCACTTAACGTCGTCGATAGGTTCTTGGAAACTGCGACTTTAAGCGAAACGACGTGTAACGAAACCAATTTTACCGTAGGCTAATTGATATAAACAAGAGTTAAGTTGCTAGGGCAAGGGAGAGCTGAGAGGGAGGAGAGTAGTGTTGCAGACGCCATGACTATCAAGTATGTCGGTCTGTTTCGCTATAAAGTCGTATATTTACTCTATTACTGACATTTTTATTATTTTAGGTATCACACGTTTTTTCAGAATTATATAAGAAACACACTACATATAATAAAAACCGAATATAAACAACCATAAGGGAGGAAATTGACATGATAGTTAATCTGGGTAAGCAGCTGCAGCCTCTTTGTTGACACTTGTAGACTCACCTGTTATTTGTATGTTATGCAGTTTTAAACGCTTCTTAAAACGTTCAAACCATCCACGACTTGCCACGAAGGTTTCACTTTCAGCACTAGAACCTTGGTTTTTTTTTCATTAGATCTTCAAATAAACTTAAAACTTTAATTTCTATGGCTAATAGCAAACATGGAGAGTTACGCTGGTACAAGTTCTCCATCCTGATATTTAAAAGTCTTTCCATATTTTCCAGTCACGGCCGAGAATTGATTTTTTTTATCATCAACGTTGTATCGAAACGACGTTGAACGAAACGACGTTAAGAGAGGATTTCCTGTACAATCCTATGCAATTTCATATACGCCAATCCAATTCTGTGCATTCCAGTGCAATTCCAAACACTCCCATGGAATTCCATACACTCCCATGCAATTCCATACACTCCCATGCACTTCCATACACTCCCATGCTATTCCATACACTCCCATGCAATTACATACACTCCCATGCAATTTCATACACTCCCATGCAATTCCATACACTCCCATGCAATTCCATATACTCCTATGCAATTCCATACACTCCCATGCAATTCCATACACTCCCATGCAATTCCATACACTCCCATGCAATTCCATACACTCCCATGCAATTCCATACACTCCCATGCAATTCCATACACTCCCATGCAATTCCATACACTCCCATGCAATTATATACACTCCCAAGCCATTAAATACATTCCTATTTACTCCTTGTAATTCCAAGTATTCATATTCAATTCTATTGACTCCCGTGCAGTTCCAATCACTAACTCTCATCAATTCCCATGAACTTTCTTTCACTTCCATGCACTCCCATACATTCCTATGCACTTCCATGCATTTCCATGCACTCCCTTGTACTCTCATGCACTCCCACGTGCTTTCTAGAACCCCAAACACTAAATGCGCTACCACGTACTCGAAACACTCAAATATATTCCTATGTACTTCCATGCCCTCCATGTCGGCCCACGTACTCTAATACATTTCCATGCAATTCCAAGCACTCTCCTTCACTCCCATGAATTTATTCCACTGTCATTCACAACCATACAAACAACGCACTTCGCGCTCTCCCATGTATTACCGTCAACTCAAATGCACTCTTATGCATTCTCAAATACTCCCATGTCCTAGACTTACTCCCACAGATTATAAGTGTAATCTTTGGTATAGGCCTGGCAAGGTATTTCGTTCCTTGCACAAACCATCTTCACTTCTACAAGCAAGAACTTTTTGAGAAATTTATAGACAAGTCATTGATTTTCCTGGTCATTCCACACACCTTACTCTGAGAGAGACTGTTTGTTTAGGTATTTTGAAAATCCTTTAGGGACACCTTTTAAACTGCGAGCTTGTGTGTGTGTGTGTGTGTGTGTGAGTACTCACCTATTTGTGGTTGCAGGGGTCGAGTCATAGCTCCTGGCCCCGCCTCTTCACTGATTGCTACTAGGTCCTCTCTCTCCCTGTTCCATGAGCTTTATCAAACCTCGTCTTAAAACTATGCATAGTTCCTGCCTCCACTACGTCGCTTTCTAGGCTATTGTGTGTGTGTGTGTGTGTGAGTGTGTGTACTCACCAATTGTGGTTGCATGAGTCGATTCATAGCTCCTGGCCCCACCTCTTCACTGGTCGCCACTAGGTCCACTCTCTCCTTATGTGTGTGTGTGTGTGTTGTGTTTGACGGGCAGAATTTCAGCTCCTGGCCCCGCCTCTTTATCAATAATCTCCGGCACTATTGGTGCCTGGCCTCAAGGGCCCTAAAGTATATACTCTTGAAATTGTGCATTGAATTGAATTTGCCTCTTCCACTTGGTCATGCAGCTCATTTCATTTATGAACTATTGTGAGAATGAAAACGTCTGTGACTTTACTTACCGTCTATTATCCTTCGCTTCTATGTCTTTTATTTCATTAAGACTGTCGTTATCTGCTCTGTCAAAAGACAAATCTTTCCTGCTTATATTTTCCAGTTTTTTGGTCAGTATACTTGTCATAAATACATACACACATACACACACACATACACACACACACACACACACACACACACACACACACACACAGTCATAGAGTTGCAATCATCAGCTAGTCTTTCTTTCTTCTAAAATCATCAGTTTCCCTCAGCTCTGAGTCTTGTTTCAAGCTTTTGAAAATTTTCTAATTTTCTTGCATGGTTGATCTGGTGAAAGCTCAGTGCCGGTGTTGTATACTTCATAATAAGGCTAATATGTGACATGTACAGTCCTAAAAGATCCTTTTTTTTTTTTAGGTTTCCGAAGGAAATTTTGAGATAAGCTAATTTCTCACATGTAACCTGTTATTCAATTTATGCGTAACACTAGTGATGTGTTTGGAGTGATATTCACTCCAAGATTTTTCTCCTTTGGGAATATCTCTAATTTCTTGTTTCTCAAAGTGTGTTCCACCTATGGCTGCCTCTCTCTATCCTAAGATTTCAAGACCTTGAACTTACTTGGGTTAAATTCCAGTAACGTCATATTTGACCACTCACGCAGCTTGTCCAGGTCTAACATTAACCTGTCTCTATCATCTTCAGTTTGTTTCTTTATATTAGTTTTATGTCATCTCCAAGCCATGATAAACATGAGTCAAACCTTTTTCTTAAATCCATTTACGTATATTAATAATAAAGTCTTAAAACTGATCCTTGGGGAACCCCACTTGCTACACTTTCCCATTCTGATTCATCTCCCTTTACCATAACTCTCTGTCTTTTGATCATAAGATATTCCTTGATTCAATGAATGACTTTACCTCTTTTTCCTGGGTCCTCCTCTGATTTGTGAATTATTCTCTTCAGGAGTACAGTGTAAATGCTTTCCTGCAGTTCAGGAATATGCAGTCAAACTATCCTTGTTATTCTTGCTTTGATTTCCGTGGTAGAACTATAGTAGGTTAGTGAGGCACGACTTATCTTCCATTAATCCATGATGGCCTACTGCAAAAACAGTTCCACTTCACGTGATGTTCAACCAGTCTTTCCTGCTTTTATTTTCCAATTTTTAGGTCAATATACTTGTTATAAATACATACACACACACACACACACACACACACACACACACACACACACACACACACACACACGAACGCAGATGGAATAACGAATAAGTGGGAGGAGTGGCATGAAAGAATCAAAGAGGCATCACCGGACATCATAGCCCTCACTGAAACAAAGCTCACAGGGATGATAACAAATGCCATCTTTCCAACGGGATACCAGATCCTGAGGAAAGACAGAGGGAACAGAAAGGGTGGAGGAGTGGCACTGCTGATCAAAAACAGATGGGATTTTGATGAGCTGGAGAGAGGGGACAGAGGAGAAGCAGGGGATTGTATAATAGGAACACTTCAGTCCGGAGGTCCAAAGGTGATAATTGCAGTGATGTATAACCCACCACAGAACAGCAGGAGACCAAGGCAAGAGTATGATGAGAGTAATAGAGCGATGGTTGACACACTGGCCGAATTGGCCAGAAGGGCTCATGCGAGCAGGGCGAAGCTACTGATCATGGGCGACTTCAACCATAAGGAAATCGATTGGGAGAACTTGGAACCACATGGGGGCCAAGAAACATGGAGGGCTAAAATGATGGAGGTGGTACTGGAAAATCTCATGTACCAACATGTAAGGGACAATACCAGAGAGAGAGGGGAGGATGAGCCAGCGAGACTGGACCTAGTATTCACCCTGAGTAGCGCAGATATTGAGGACATCACACATGAAAGCCACCTTGGGGCCAGTGATCATATGGTTCTAAGCTTCGACTACATAGTAGAGTTACAAGTGGAGGGGGAAGCAGGAAGGGCTGCACAAATGAAGCCAAACTACAAGAAAGGTGACTACGTGGGCATGAAGAACTTCCTGCACGGAGTTCAGTGGGACAGAGAGCTGGCAGGGAAGTCGGTAAACGAGATGATGGAATATATGACAACAATTTGCACGGAAGCTGAGGAGAGGTTTATACCCAAGGGTAACAGGAGAAGCGAAAAAGCCAGGATGAGCCCATGGTACACCCAAAGGTGCAGGGAAGCCAAAACCAAGTGTGCTAGGGAATGGAAGAAGTATAGAAGGCAAAAGGACCCAGGAGAATAAGGAGAGCAGTCGTAGAGCCAGAAATGAATATGCAGAGGTAAGAAGGGAAGCCCAAAGACAATACGAAAATGACATAGCAGCGAAAGCAAAATCTGACCCAAAGCTGTTGTACAGCCACATCAGGAGGAGAACAACAGTCAAGGACCAGGTGATCAGGCTGAGAAAGGAAGGAGGGGAGGTCACAAGAAATGACCACGAAGTGTGTGAGGAGCTCAACATGAGATTCAAAGAGGTGTTCACAGAGGAAATAGAAGGGCCTCCAGAAAGGAGGAGAGATAGGGTACACCATCAGGTGCTGGACACGATACACACAACTGAGGAGGAAGTGAAGAGGCTACTAAGCGAGCTAGATACCTCAAAGACGATGGGGCCGGACAACATTTCTCCATGGGTCCTGAGAGAGGGAGCAGAGGAGCTATGTGTACCCCTAACAACAATCTTCAACACGTCTATCGAAACAGGGCAACTACCAGAGGTATGGAAGACAGCAAATGTAGTTCCAATTTTTAAAAAAGGAGACAGAAACGTAGCACTAAACTACAGACCAGTGTCACTGACATGTATAGTATGCAAGGTCATGGAGAAGATTATCAGGAGAAGAGTGGTGGAGCACCTAGAAAGGAATGAGCTTATCAACGACGGCCAACACAGTTTCAGGGACGGGAAATCCTGTGTCACAAACCTACTGAGTTCTATGACAGGGTGACAGCAGTAAGACAAGAGAGAGAGGGGTGGGTAGATTGCATATTCTTGGACTGTAAGAAGGCGTTTGACACAGTCCCACACAAGAGATTAGTGCAGAAGCTGGAGGACCAGGCAGGGGTAACAGGGAAGGCACTACAATGGATCAAGGAATACCTGTCAGGAAGACAGCAGCGAGTCATGGTCCGTGGCGAGGTGTCAGAGTGGGCGCCGGTGACGAGTGGGGTTCCACCGGGGTCAGTCCTAGGACCGGTGCTGTTTTTTGTGTTTGTGAACGACATGACGGAAGGAATAGACTCCGAAGTGTCCCTGTTTGCAGATGATGTGAAGTTGATGAGAAGAATTCAATCGGAAGAGGACCAGGCAGAACTACAAAGGGATCTGGATAGGCTGCAAGCCTGGTCCAGCAATTGGATCCTGGAGTTCAACCCAACCAAGTGCAAAGTCATGAAGATTGGGGAAGGGCAAAGAAGACCGCAGACGGAGTACAGTCTAGGGGCCAGAGACTACAAACTTCAATCAAGGAAAAGATCTTGGGGTGAGTATAACACCAGGCACATCTCCTGAGGCGCACATCAACCAAATAACTGCTGCAGCATACGGGCGCCTAGCAAACCTAAGAACAGCATTCCGACATCTTAATAAAGAATCGTTCAGGACCCTGTACACTGTGTACGTTAGGCCCATACTGGAGTATGCAGCACCAGTTTGGAACCCACATTTATCCAAGCACGTAAAGAAACTAGAGAAAGTGCAAAGGTTTGCAACAAGACTAGTCCCGGAGCTAAGGGTATGTCCTACGAGGAGAGGTTAAGGGAAATCGACCTGACGACACTGGAGGACAGGAGAATAGGGAGGACATGATAACGACATATAAAATACTGAGAGGAATTGACAAGGTTGACAGAGACAGAATGTTCCAAAGATGGGACACAGCAACAAGGGGACACAGTTGGAAGTTGGAGACTCAGATGAATCACAGGGATGTTAGGAAGTATTTCTTCAGTCACAGAGTAGTCGGGAAGTGGAATAGCTTGGGAAGCGATGTAGTGGAGGCAGGTTCCATACACAGCTTTAAGAAGAGGTATGATAAAGCTCATGGCGCAGGGAGAGTGACCCAGTAGCGGCCAGTGAAGAGGCGGGGCCATTAGCTATGTCTCGACCCCTGCAACCACAACTAGGTGAGTACAACTAGGTGAGTACACACACACACACACACACATTCACACACACATACACAAACACACACACAAACACACGCACACACACATACACATGAGAATTAAATCGGATGAGGATCAGGCAGGACTACAAAGAGACTTGGACAGGCTGCAAGCCTGGTTTAGCAACTGGCTCCTCGATTTTAACCCCGCCAAATGAGGCGCAACCCTGCAACCACAATTAGGTGAGTACAATTAGGTGAGTACACACACACACACACATTAACTGGTAGGTCAGGTGTGTCAGGTCAGGCAAGGTAGAGAAGCACTGCAGACGACGTGTCACTCGCAAACTCCACATACACACCCATACACCATAACAATTTCACCACTACTTTTCACACAACCCACACACACACACACATACACACACACATACATACACACACATACATACACAGCATATGGGCGTCTGGCAAACCTTAGATTAGCGTTCCGTTACCTTAACAAGGAATCGTTCAAGACACTGTACACCGTGTACGTCAGGCCCATACTAGAATATGCAGCACCAGTCTGGAACCCACACCTGGTCAAGCACGTAAGGAAACTAGAGAAAGTGCAAAGGTTTGCGACAAGGTTAGTTCCACAACTCAGGGGTCTGTCTTATGAAGAAAGATTGAGGAAATAGGACTAACAACACTGGAGGAAAGAAGGGTCAGAGGAGACATGATAACGACATACAAAATACTGCGGGGAATTGACAAGGTAGATAGTGACAGGTTGTTTCAGAGAGGGAACACAGAAACAAGGGGACACAACTGGAAGCTGAAGACTCAAATGAGCCAAAGGGATGTCAGGAAACATTTCTTCAGCCACAGAGTAGTCAGGAAGTGGAATGGACTAGAGAAAGATATAGTGGAGGCAGGAACCATACCTAGTTTTAAGACAAGGTATGATAAAGCTCATGGAGCAGGGAGAGCAGAGACCCAGTAGCAGAGAGCGAAGAGGCGGGGCCAGGAGCTGAGTCTCGACCCCTGCAACCACAATTAGGTGAGTACAATTAGGTGAGTACACACACACACACACACACGGGGCCAGGAGCTTTGAATCGACCCCTGCAACCACAACTAGGTGAGTACACACACACACACACACACACACACATACACACACACACACACAAATACACACACACACACAAATACACACACACACACACACACACACACACACACAAAACTAACACACACACAAAACTAACACACACACACACACAACTGAGGAGGAGGTGAAGCAGTTACTCAGTGACCTTGATACCTCAAAGGCGATGGGTCCGGACAATATCTCCCCGTGGGTTCTTCGGGAAGGAGCTGAGGTACTGAGTGTGCCACTTACCATAATATTCAACACATCCATTGAAACTGGGCAGCTACCTGAGGTATGGAAGAGGGCCAACGTAGTCCCCATCTTTAAAAAAGGAGACAGAAAAGAGGCACTAAACTATAGACCGGTGTCACTTACATGTATAGTGTGCAAAGTCCTGGAGAAAATCATCAGGAAAAGAATGGTGGAGCACCTCGAGCTGAACAGGATAATAAACACCAGACAGCATGGATTCCGGGAAGGCAAATCCTGTGTAACAAACCTCCTAGAGTTCTATGATAAAGTAACAGAGGTAAGGCAAGAGAGAGAAGGGTGGGTTGATTGCATTTTCCTGGACTGCAAGAAGGCCTTCGACACAGTTCTTCACATGAGATTAGTAAAGAAGTTGGAAGAACAAGCATGTATAACAGGAAGGGCACTGGAATGGATCAGGGAATACCTCACAGGGAGGCAACAACTGGTCATGGTGCGTGATGAGGTATCACAGTGGGCACATGTGACGAGCGGCGTTCCGCAGGGGTCAGTCCTAGGACCAGTGTTATTCTTGGTATATGTAAATGACATGACAGATGGGATAGACTCAGAAGTGTCTCTGTTCGCAGATGATGTGAAATTAATGAGGAGAATCACATCGGAGGAGGACCAAGCAGGACTTCAAACAGACCTGGACAAGCTTGACATCTGGTCTAGCAAATGGCTTCTCGAATTCAAACCCACCAAATGCAGTCATGAAGATCGGGGAAGGGCAAAGAAGACCGCAGACAGAGTATGGTCTAGGTGGCCAAAGACTGCAAATCTCAATCAAGGAAAAAGATCTTGGGGTGAGTATAATACCGAGCACATCTCCTGAGGCACACATCAATCAGATAACTGCTGCAGCATACGGGCGGCTGGCAAACCTAAGAATAGCGTTCCAATACCTCACTAAGGAATCGTTCAAGACTCTGTACACCATATACGTCAGGCCCATACTGGAGTATGAAGCACTAGTTTGGAACCTACACCTGGTCAAGCACGTCAAGAAATTACAGAAAGTGCAAAGGTTTGCAACAAGACTAGTCCCAGAGCTAAGGAGATTGTCCTACGAAGAAAGGTTAAGGGAAATCGGCCTGACGACACTAGAGGACAGGAGGGTTAGGGGAGACATGATAACGACATATAAAATACTGCGAGGAATAGATAAGGTGGACAGAGACAAGATGTTCCAGAGAGGGGACACAGAAACAAGGGGTCACAATTGGAAGTTGAAGACTCCTATGAGTCAAATGGATGTTAGGAAGTATTTCTTCAGTCATAGAGTTGTCAGGAAGTGGAATAGCCTAGAAAGTGACGTAGTGGAGGCAGGAACCATACATAGTTTTAAGACGAGGTTTGATAAAGCTCATGAAGCAGGGAGAGAGAGGACCTAGTAGCAATCAGTGAAGAAGAGGGGCCAGGAGCTATGACTCGACCCCTGCAACCACAAATAGGTGAGTACACACAGGAGCTGAGTATCGACCCCTGCAACCACAATTAGGTGAGTACACACACAATAGGCCGAACTCCCTTGAAAGTTAAACTTTTCCACAAAAATTTTTGCACATTGACAGCTGATTTTTTTCATTACAATAATAAAACGATTTTTGTTTTTGGACCAAAACTAACTTAGAAACCACATCTAACCTCCCTAAAACTAACAAAATTTTTTTTTAGATAAATTCTGCTATATGCATCATTGGTCAACTTAAATATATTTAATATCACATTAAATTTATGATTATTTTTTCCGTTATGCTCAGATCGATTTCCGCTGATTTATGGCAAAAACAAATTTTCATTCGGCTTTTTAGGCAAACTGAACCCTTGTCAAATATATATATATATATATATATATATATATATTATTTTTTATTATTATTTTTTTTATTAACACATCGGCCGATTCCCACCAAGGCAGGGTGGCCCGAAAAAGAAAAACTTTCATCATCATTCACTCCATCACTGTCTTGCCAGATGGGTGCTTTACACTACAGTTATAAAACTGCAACATTAACACCCCTACTTCAGAGTGCCGACACTGTACTTCCCATCTCCAGAACTCAAGTCCGGCCTGCCGGATTCCCTGAATCCCTTCATAAATGTTACTTTGCTCACACTCCAACAGCACGTCAAGTATTAAAATCCATATGCCTCCATTCACTTCCTAGGGCGACCCCTACCCCGCCTTCCCTCCACTACATATTTATACACTCTCGAAGTCACTCTGTCTCGTTCCATTCTCTCTACATGTCCAAACCACCTCAACAACCCCTCCTCAGCTCTCTGGACAATCGTTTTGGTAATCCCGCACCTCCTCCTAATTTCCAAACTCCGAATTCTCTGCATTATATTCACACCACACATTGACCTCAGACATGACATCTCCACTGCCTCCAGCCTTCTCCTCGTTGCAACATTCATCACCCATGCTTCACACCCATATAAGAGCGTTGGTATAACTATACTCTCATACATTCCCTCTTTACTTCCATGGACAAGGTTCTTTGTCTCCACAGACTCCAAAGTGCTCCACTCACCCTTTTCCCCTCATCAATTCTATGATTCACCTCATCCTTCATAGACCCATCCGCCGACATGTCCACTCCCAAATATCTGAATACATTCACCTCCTCCATACTCTCTCCCTCCAATCTGATATCCAATCTTTCGTCACCTATTCTTTTTGTTATCCTCATCACCTTACTCTTTCCTATATTCACTTTCAATTTTCTTCTTTTACACACCCTACCAAATTCATCCACCAACCTCTGCAACTTCTCTTCAGAATCTCCCAAAGCACAGTGTCATCAGCAAAAAGCAACTGTGACAACTCCCACTTTGTATTTGCTTCTTTAACTTTTAGCCCAACACCTCTTGCCAAGACCCTCGCATTCACTTCTCTTACAACCCCATCTATAAATATATTGAACAACCACGGTGACATCACACATCCTTGTCTAAGGCCCACTTTTACTGGGAAATAGTCCCTTCCCTCCTACACACTCTAACCTGAGCCTCACTATCCTCATAAAAACTCTTCACTGCTTTCAGTAACCTTCCTCCTATTCCATATACCTGCAACATCTGCCACATTGCCCCCTATCTACCCTATCATACGCCTTTTCCAAATCCATAAATGCCACAAAACATCTTTACCCTTATCCAAATACTGTTCACCTATATGTTTCACTGTAAACACTTGGTCTACACACCCCTACCTTTCCTAAAGCCCCTTGTTCATCCGCTATCCTGCTTTCTGTCTTACTCTTAATTCTTTCAATAATAACTCTACCATACACTTTACCAGGTACACTCAACTGACTTATTCCCCTATAATTTTTGCACTCTCTTTTGTCCCCTTTGCCTTTATACAAAGGAACAATACACGCTCTCTGCCAATCCCTAGGTACCTTACCCTCTTCCATACATTTATTATATAATAGCACCAACCACTCCAAAACTATATCCCCACCTGCTTTAACATTTCTATCTTTATCCCATCAATCCCAGCTGCCTTACCCCTTTCATTCTACCCACTGCCTCACGAACTTTCCCTACACCCACAACTGGCTCTTCCACACTCCTACAAGATGTTATTCCTCCTTGCCCTACACACGAAATCACAGCTTCCCTGTCTTCATCAACATTTAACAACTCCTCAAAATATTCTCTCCATCTTCCCGATACCTCTAACTCTCCATTTAATAACTCTTCTCTCCTATTTTTAACTGTCAAATCCATTTGTTCTCTAGGCTTCCTCAACTTATTAATCTCATTCCAAAACTTTTTCTTATTTTCAACAAAATTTGCTGATAACATCTCACCCACTCTCTCATCTGCTCTCTTTTACATTGCTTCACCACTCTTTTAACCTCTCTTTTTCTCTCCATATACTCTTCCTCCTTGCATCACTTCTACTTTGTAAAAACCTCTCATATGCTAACTTTTTCTCCCTTACTACTCTCTTTACATCATCATTCCACCAATCGCTCCTCTTCCCTCCCGCACCCACTCGCCTGTAACCACAAACTTCTGCTGAACACTCTAACACTACATTTTTAAATCTACCCCATACATCTTCGACCCCATTGCCTACACTCTCACTAGCCCATCTATCCTCCAATAGTTGTTTATATCTTACCCTAACTGCCTCCTCTTTTAGTTTATAAACCTTCACCTCTCTCTTACTTACTGATTCTATTTTCCTTGTATCCCATCTACCTTTCACTCCCACTGTAGCTATAACTAAAAAGTGATCTGATATATCTGTGGCCCCTCTATAAACATGTACATCCTGAAGTCTACTCAACAGTTTTTTATCCACCAATACATAGTCCAACGAACTACTGTCATTACGCCCTACATCATATCTTGTATACTTATTTATCCTCTTTTTCTTAAAATATGTATTACCTATAACTAAACCCCTTTCTATACAAAGTTCAATCAAAGGGCTCCCATTATCATTTACACCTGGCACCCCAAACTTACCTACTACACCCTCTCTGCATGTTTCTCCCACTTTAGCATTTAGGTCCCCTACCACAATTACTCTCTCATTTGGTTCAAAAGTTCCTATACATTCGCTTAACATCTCCCAAAATCTCTCTCTCTCCTCTACACTCCTCTCTTCTCCAGGTGCATACACGCTTATTATGACCCACTTTTCGCATCCGACCCTTATTTTAATCCACATAATCCTTGAATTTACACATTCATATTCCCTCTTTTCCTTCCATAACTGATCCTTCAACATTATTGCTACCCCTTCCTTAGCTCTAACTCTCTCAGATACTCCTGACTTAATCCCATTTATTTCTCCCCACTGAAACTCGCCTACCCCCTTCAGCTTTGTTTCGCTTAGGGCCAGGACATCCAACTTCTTTTCATTCATAACATCGGCAATCATCTCTTTCTTATCATCCGCACTACATCCACGCACATTCAAACATCCCAGTTTTATAAAGTTTTTCTTCTTCTCTTTTTTAGTAGATTTGTACAGGAGAAGGGTTACTAGCCCATTGCTCCCGGCATCTTAGTCGCCTCATACGACACGCATTGTTTACGGAGGAAAGATTCTTTTCCACTTCCCCATGGACAATAGAGAAAATAAAAAGAACAAGAGCTATTAAGAAAAAGAAAAAAACCTAGATGTGTGTATGTATATATATGCATGTGTATGCCAGTGTAGTGTGACCTAAAGTGTAAGTAGAAGTAGCTAGATATACCTGTTATATATATATATGTATATATGTATATGTCGTGCCGATTAGGTAAAACTTGCGATTTTGGCTTAAATAGCAAAGCTCTTCTTGCCATATAAGACAAGTGAAAATTTGTGCATGCAATAATTTCGCCAAAATCATTCTGAACATAACGAAAAAATATATTTCATTGTGTTTGTTTATTATTAAATTAATGTTAACGTATCTAAAATATATTTAGTTGGGTTAGGCTAAATTAAATTGCGCTTGTTGTAATAAGGTTAGGTAGGTTTTCAAAGTTTCTCTTGGTACAAAATTATAAATTCTTACATTAACATAAATGAAAAAATATATCTTTAAATGTATAAGAGAAAAAATTAGAAAGGACTTAATTTTAGATGAGTTCTTGCTAATTGACCAGTTTTATCTAATCGGCACGACATATATATATATATATATATATATATATATATATATATATATATATATATATATATATATATATATATATATATATATATATATATATATATATATTGTAAAACAGATTATAAGAATTATAAGGAAACATGAATGCAATGGAAAATTCAGGGGAACTATAGACTGTGTTTACAATGAGGCATGTAAATGTTTGTAGTCTTTGATAGTGACGAATATTAAAAGTGTTTGGTATATGTAATCGTTTAATAAAAGCATTAAAGAGTTTTATGTGGATGGTGAGGGTCACGTTAAGATATGTAAGAGAGGGAGACTCACTATTTCCTAGTAAAAATCGGCCTTTTTCAAGGATGTAGGGAGTGAGTCTGAAGGATGAGGTTTGTTGATACAAGGTGTGTCTTATCACAGTTACTCTCTCCCGACGAGACGGTTCTTGTGAAAGATGCTGAAGATAAGTTTCACGGGATGCTGTAGCAGTGTGGCAGGCAATGTGAAAGAAATATAACTTGAGAGTAGAAAAGTACAAGATGAGAGTAAATATAAATTAGCCAATGAAAGGTTAAAAGAGGAAGAAATTTGGAGTAAGTGAAAATATTTAGATATTTGTGAAAGTTAAAGTTGCAAAGTTAGGACGATAGTAGAAGCCCAGAGAAGACTTGTTTTTAAAGATATTTCTAAATCTTATTTGAAAAAAGAAATTGACAAAATGTTAATTAGTTCCTACCTGAAAGACAAACTTAAAGGCTTCATGAAGGGCAACTGATGTATTTAATGCTTGAACGATACTGACTTAATAATGATTACTACAGCTGTTTGCTAAGAAACTCTTCCAGTGTTCCTGATACATCATATTAAGATTCCCCTTATAAAGGAAATACTCACATACTCATGGTATCAGTCGCCTGCACCGGCTATCATGGTATCAGTCGCCTGCACCGGCTATCATGGTATCAGTCGCCTGCACCGGCTATCATGGTATCAGTCGCCTGCACCGGCTATCATGGTATCAGTCACCTGCACCGGCTATCATGGTATCAGTCGCCTGCACCGGCTATAATGGTATTAGTCGCCTGCACCGGCTGTCATGGTATCAGTCGCCTGCACCGGCTATCATGGAATCAGTCGCCTGCACCGGCTATCATGGAATCAGTCGCCTGCACCTATCATGGAATCAGTCGCCTGCACCGGCTATCATAGTATCAGTCGCCTGCACCGGCTATCATGGTATCAGTCGCCTGCACTGGCTATCATGGTATCAGTCGCCTCCACCGGCTATCATAGTATCAGTCGCCTACACCGGCTATCATGGAATCAGTCGCCTGCAGCGGCTATCATGGTATCAGTCGCCTCCACCAGCTATCATAGTACGCGCGCAGCGGCTATCATGGTATCAGTCGCCTCCACCGGCTATCATGTATCAGTCGCCTGCACCGGCTATCATAGTATCAGTCGCCTCCATCGGCTATCATCGTATCAGTCGCCTCACCGGCTATCATGGAATCAGTCGCCTGCACGGCTATCATGGTATCAGTCGCCTCCACCAGCTATCACAGTATCAGTCGCCTCCAGCGGCTATCATGGTATCAGTCGCCTGCACCGGCTATCATGGTATCAGTCGCCTGCACCGGCTATCATGGTATCAGTCGCCTGCACCGGCAATCATGGTATCAGTCGCCTCACGGCTATCATGGTATCAATCGCCTGCACCGGCTATCATGGTATCAGTCGCCTGCACCGGCTATCATGGTATCAGTCACCTGCACCGGCTATCATGGTATCAGTCGCCTGCACCGGCTATAATGGTATTAGTCGCCTGCACCGGCTGTCATGGGATCAGTCGCCTGCACCGGCTATCATGGAATCAGTCGCCTGCACCGGCTATCATAGTATCAGTCGCCTGCACCGGCTATCATGGTATCAGTCGCCTGCACCGGCTATCATAGTATCAGTCGCCTCCACTGGCTATCATAGTATCAGTCGCCTCACCGGCTATCATGGTATCAGTCGCCTGCAGCGCTATCATGGTATCAGTCGCCTCCACCAGCTATCATAGTATCAGTCGCCTGCACGGCTATCATGGTATCAGTCGCCTCCACCAGCTATCATTATCAGTCGCCTGCACCGGCTATCATAGTATCAGTCGCCTCCATCGGCTATCATCGTATCAGTCGCCTCACCGGCTATCATGGAATCAGTCGCCTGCAGCGGCTATCATGGTATCAGTCGCCTCCACCAGCTATCATAGTATCAGTCGCCTGCAGCGGCTATCATGGTATCAGTCGCCTGCACCGGCTATCATGGTATCAGTCGCCTGCACCGGCTATCATGGTATCAGTCGCCTGCACCGGCAATCATGGTATCAGTCGCCTGCAGCGCTATCATGTTATCAATCGCCTGCACCGGCTATCATGGTATCAGTCGCTGCACCGGCTATCATGGTATCAGTCGCCTGCACCGGCTATCATGGTATCAGTCGCCTGCACCGGCTATCATGGTATTAGTCGCCTGCACCGGATATCATGGTATCAGTCGCCTCCACCAGTTATCATAGTGCCAGTCGCCTGCACCGGCTATCATAGTATCAGTCGCCTGCACCGGCTATCATGGTATCAGTCGCCTCCACTGGCTATCATGGTATCAGTCGCCTGCACCGGCTATCATAGTATCAGTCGCCTCCACCGGCTATCATAGTATCAGTCGCCTCCACCGGCTATCATGGAATCAGTCGCCTGCAGCGGCTATCATGGTATCAGTCGCCTCCACCAGCTATCATAGTATCAGTCGCCTGCAGCGGCTATCATGGTATCAGTCGCCTCCACCAGCTATCATAGTATCAGTCGCCTGCACCGGCTATCATAGTATCAGTCGCCTCCATCGGCTATCATCGTATCAGTCGCCTACACCGGCTATCATGGAATCAGTCGCCTGCAGCGGCTATCATGGTATCAGTCGCCTCCACCAGCTATCATAGTATCAGTCGCCTGCAGCGGCTATCATGGTATCAGTCGCCTGCACCGGCTATCATGGTATCAGTCGCCTGCACCGGCTTTCATGGTATCAGTCGCCTGCACCGGCAATCATGGTATCAGTCGCCTGCAGCGGCTATCATGGTATCAATCGCCTGCACCGGCTATCATGGTATCAGTCGCCTGCACCGGCTATCATGGTATCAGTCGCCTGCACCGGCTATCATGGTATCAGTCGCCTGCACCGGCTATCATGGTATTAGTCGCCTGCACCGGATATCATGGTATCAGTCGCCTCCACCAGTTATCATAGTGCCAGTCGCCTGCACCGGCTATCATAGTATCAGTCGCCTGCACCGGCTATCATGGTATCAGTCGCCTCCACCGGCTATCATGGTATCAGTCGCCTGCACCAGCTATCATGGTATCAGTCGCCTGCACCGGCTATCATGGTATCAGTCGCTTGCACCAGCTATCATGGTATCAGTCTCCTGCACCAGCTATCATGGTACCAGTCGCCTGCACCGGCTATCATGGTATCAGTCGCCTGCACCAGCTATCATGGTATCAGTCGCCTGCACCGGCTATCATGGTATCAGTCGCCTGCACCAGCTATCATGGTATCAGTCGCCTGCACCGGCTATCAGCTTACGTCTTTATATACACTAATTCCTCAGTTTACTTAAGACGTTCTCGAGGATAATTTTATAAAACATAATGAGAAATCAATTCGTATCGAACCTACTGACTCAGAGTATATGATTCTGTGTATGTCCGTCGCTGTGCGAACCAAGGAAAGTAATAGATGTACGTCCGTCGCTGCGCGATCCGAGGGAGGTAACAATAGATGCATGTCCGTCGCTGCGCGATCCGAGGGAGGTAACAATTGATGCATGTCCGTCGCTGCGCGATCCCAGAAAGATAACAATAGATGTATGTCCGTCGCTGCGCGATCCGAGGGATGTAAAAATAGCTGTATGTCCGTCGCTGCGCGAACCGAGGGATGTAAAAATAGCTGTATGTCCGTCGCTGCGCGAACCGAGGGCGGTGACCCCATCTTCCACAGCGCCTCAGTAAACGTGACAACATCAGCACAGAGTGAGGCTAAAGTCGTTAATACAGTTAAACACCAGAAGAAACATTAGAAAAGTCTTAATATGGAAACTAATATCCAAATTTCTTTTAGTAAGATGGTAAATCAGGACATCCACGGACCAAATCTAATTCAAATCCTTCAGAGGGAACAAAGACGCACTGTACAGTTACTGCAGAGAATCCAGCAAAATTTGTGCCTACACAATTTTAAGTCATGAAAGATCCATCATGTGATGTATCAGCCACTCAAGATGGATGCTGTTTACTGTTGTTAAATTTCAATGAGAGGAAAGCGCTAAACTTGTATGAGTCAGCGCCTTTGAAATGGGAGGGATTCAAATTCGATCCAATCAATGTAAAGGTAAATCTAGTTCCTTGGATCAAGAGCCAATCACAAACATCCTTCAAAATAATGTAATTAAAAAAAAAATACTATGACAGTTCGAAATTAAAGCAGCAAAATGGCTTCTGCTCTCTTCATTAAATACGGGATGTTTCAAAGAGAGGGACCCAGTTTCAAAGAGAGGGACCCAGTTTCAAAGAGAGGGATTCAGTTTCAAAGAGAGTGATTCAGTTTCAAAGAGAGGGATTCAGTTTCAAAGAGAGGGATTCAGTTTCAAAGAGAGGGATTCAGTTTCAAAGAGAGGGACCCAGTTTCAAAGAGAGGGATTCAGTTTCAAAGAGAGGGATTCAGTTTCAAAGAGATGGATTCAGTTTCAAAGAGAGGGACCCAGTTTCAAAGAGGGACCCAGTTTCAAAGAGAGGGATTCAGTTTCAAAAAAAGGGATTCAGTGTCAAAGAGAGGGATTCAGTTTCAAAGAGAGGGATTCAGTTTCAAAGAGAGGGATTCAGTTTCAAAGAGAAAGATTCAGTTTCAAAGAGAGGGATTCAGTTTCAAAGAGAGGGACCCAGTTTCAAAGAGAGGGACCCAGTTTCAAAGAGAGGGACCCAGTTTCAAAGAGATTCAGTTTCAAAGAGGGATTCAGTTTCAAAAAGAGGGACTCAGTTTCAAAGAGAGGGACCCAGTTTCAAAGAGAGGGATTCAGTTTCAAAGAGAGGGATTCAGTTTCAAAGAGAGAGATTCAGTTTCAAAGAGAAGGACCCAGTTTCAAAGAGAGGGACCCAGTTTCAAAGAGAGGGACCCAGTTTCAAAGAGAGGGACCCAGTTTCAAAGAGAGAGATTCAGTTTCAAAGAGAGGGATTCAGTTTCAAAGAGAGGGATTCAGATTCAAAGAAAGGGATTCAGTTTCAAAGAGACGGACCCAGTTTCAAAGAGAGGGACCCAGTTTCAAAGAGATTCAGTTTCAAAGAAAGGGATTCAGTTTCAAAAAGAGGGACTCAGTTTCAAAAAGAGGGACCCAGTTTCAGAGAGAGGGATTCAGTTCCAAAGAGAGGGATTCAGTTTCAAAGAGAGGGATTCAGTTTCAAAGAGAGGAACCCAGTTTTAAAGAGAGGGACCCAGTTTCAAAGAGTGACTCAGTTTCAAAGAGAGGGATTCAGTTTCAAAGAGAGGGACACAGTTTCAAAGAGAGGGATTCAGTTTCAAAGAGAGGGATTCAGTTTCAAAGAGAGAGACCCAGTTTCAAAGAGAGGGATTCAGTTTCAGAGAGGGATTCAGTTTCAACGAGAGGGATTCAGTTTCAAGAGAGGGACCCAGTTTCAAAGAGAAGGATTCAGTTTCAAAGAGAGGGATTCAGTTTCAATGAGAGGGATTTAGTTTCAAGGAGAGTAATTCAGTTTCAAAGAGAGGGATTCAGTTTCAAAGTGAGGGACCCAGTTTCAAAGAGAGGGATTCAGTTTAAAAAAGATGGACCCATTTTCAAAGAGATGGACCCAGTTTCAAAGAGATGGACCCAGTTTCAAAGAGAATGACCCAGTTTCAAAGAGAGGGACCCATTTTCAAAGAGAGGGACCCATTTTCAAAGAGAGGGACCCAGTTTCAAAGAGTGGGATTCAGTTTCAAAGAGATGGACCCAGTTTCAAAGAGATGGACCCAGTTTCAAAGAGATGGACCCAGTTTCAAAGAGAGGGACCCAGTTTCAAAGAGAGGGATTCAGTTTCAAAGTGAGGGACCCAGTTTTAAAGAGATGTACCAGATAGACCCATTTTCAAAGAGAGGGATTCAGTTTCAAAGAGAGGGACCCAGTTTCAAAGAGATGGACCCATTTTCAAAGAGAGAGATTCAGTTTCAAAGAGAGGGACCCAGTTTCAAAGATGGACCCATTTTCAAAGAGAGGGACCCAGTTTCAAAGAGAGGGACCCAGTTTCAAAGAGAGGGATTCAGTTTCAAAGAGAGGGACCCATTTTCAAAGAGAGGGATTCAGTTTCAAAGAGAGGGATTCAGTTTCAAAGAGATGGACCCAGTATCAAAGAGAGGGATTCAGTTTCAAAGAGAGGGACCCAGTTTCAAAGAGATGGACCCATTTTCAAAGAGAGGGACCCAGTTTCAAAGAGAGGGATTCAGTTTCAAAGAGAGGGATTCAGTTTCAAAGAGAGGGACCCAGTTTCAAAGAGATGGACCCAGTTTCAAAGAGAGGGACCCAGTTTCAAAGAGATGGACCCAGTTTCAAAGAGATCGACCCAATTTCAAAGAGATGGACCCAGTTTCAAAGAGATGGACCCAGTTTCAAAGAGAGGGACCCAGTTTCAAAGCAGTATATATCACGATCGGGTCCATCGTTTTGAAAAACCCTGTATACCAACCTACTTTTATTAAGTAGGATACACCAGTGTTGAAATTTAGAAGCCTATCAGACTAGCTCGTCTCTGACCATTAACTGAAAAAAAAATTGTCATTCACCTTTGTAACATTGTGCATAGATCACCCAGCATGTAAAATACTCTCAGGAATCTTTTGTCCAAGACACAGTACAAAAGCGTTGAAAATTTGAAGCTAATCGAATAAGTCGTTGTCGAGTAATAAACCAAATTTGTTGAAAATGACAAATTTTTACCTCCACAGCCCAAAATTGATACAAAAAAATACATACTGGTAAGATACACTAACATTTAGGGTTTGATACTTATCAAAAGAAACATTTTCTAGTTATTTGAAAATCAGTTGGCTTATAAAATTGGCAAAATTAAATTTTTTACATCTTGAAAGTGAGTGGCAAGTCGTGTCTTAATAAATGCCAACAGTGGTAAAAGTTTGAAACCGATCAGAAAATTCCTTCTCTGTTAACTGATTAGATCCCAACAATTCCTAGTGTTTTTAACAATGTCAGTAAGATTTTTAATATGCACTTACTGGGTCTAAACTTAAGGGACATCATCATCCTTCCTATAAAATTCATCATCAATATTTAAAGCCAGCCCTAAAGGCATTAATATATATATATATATATATATATATATATATATATATATATATATATATATATATATATATATATATATATATACATACATACAGACACCAGCAATGAAAACTTGAAGCAGATCAGCTGAATCATTCTCTGGCTATGACGTATTTCCTATTTTATTACATCAATAAATTTGTCAGCACGCAAAGAAATTATATAGAAAATATCTGAGTACCTTTTATGAGTGTGTGAATCTCTGCTACTGAGGATTCTGGAAGTTATCCGAGTCATCCCAGGAAGATGGGAATGAGTTCGACAACTTTGGTCACAGGTCACTTGGACATGCCAGTTGTTTCAAGAATTTGGTCATCTTTACTGTTCACAATTGTTGAAAATTTGAGGCGATCGTATGAGGCGTCCTCGAGTTATGAGCGAAACAAAATAGAAAAGTTGGAGGAAGACGAAAAAATTAGGGCTAGCTCTTAAAGGTATTCCTTTTGGGATACATAATAATAATAATAATAATAGTAATAATAGTAATAATAATAATAATAATAATAATAATAATAATAATTAGATATATTCCCAGGAACATCCCCAAATTACATAACCACAGTCCCTTATGCCTCAGTGCATGTGACTGGAAATTTGAAGAGTAAGGAATAAGTTGATAATGCAGATAACTATTTTCATTGAAGACCTGAAGGGAATCGGGCTAGGCATTCGCAAATCATTAAATGGAAACTAATTTTCAACTTTTTTTCACCGAAAACGGTAATTAAGGATATACATAGCCAAAACCTAATTCAAACCTTTCATTGAGAAATTGACTTGTTTCCTAAAATACACGAGCAATTTAAGCTTAAATCAGGTCAGAGGTTGCCTTTTCAAGTCATCAGTATAGAAGAGTTAAAGCTGATCTGATGGGACGCTTAGAAGGGATTGCAAGAATAGCATTATTTCACTTTTTTCCAATGTCTTCCAAAAAACAAGACCCACTCAAGCCAAAATCAATCAAAACTTTTCTTAAAGAAGACGAGAAGTTTTCAAGAAAGAAGGTACCATACGTAGGTACGTGAGGAAGTTAGATTTAGTGTACATAATACAAGAATATTAAATAATGTACATGAAAACATTAACTTCACAGTTTACCTTAGATAACTAAATAAAGTCTAACTGTGTGAATTATTTCTGATCAGAAGATATATTCACAAATTATTTTACGAAAGACAATTTGATTTATTAAAGTGGCACATGATCACTTAAACAACCTAACATCAAGAGATGGTTTCCTTGGAAGCAAACACAGCAATAATAAAAGTTTAAGAGGCGCGTGAGTTTCCTGTCTCCTAATATCATGTTTATTTTCCCCCTATAATCTACCTTGTCCATAATTACTATAACATTTGCTTTTTCTGTTTCCTAAGGTGAAGTCCAGGATCTTTTCTTAATTTATGGTATAACTTAACAAATTTTTGAGGGCAATTGTGTTGCACAGGTCTGAGCTTTGATTAGACCTCTGCAACCTCTTTACGTTCTCATGTGCCAACTTTATTAATCAAATTGGTTTCTGTGAAATATATGAAAATTATCTCTTCTGATTAGAATAAGTCACAGTATGCTCTCAAAAACATTGTTAAAAAATTTATATGTTCACTAACTGATAACTTGAAAATGCATCTCATGAGCGACTTCAAACTTAGTGTGCTTGTGTATTTTATGATATTGGTCTCTTCGTTCTTTTGAAAGGTTTGAATTATATTTGTGCTGTGTATGTCCTCGTTTACTATTTTCAGTGAAGAAATTTAATATTAATTTTTGTATGATGATTTGTGAATGACTAATTTTGTACTGTATTATCAAGTTGTGATTTTTATTTTTACAATAATAATACTAACATTATTTTAGGAGACTAAAGTAATTCTACGGTCGTAAACTGCCGCATTTAACTTCTCGTGCCAGTATGACATTTTTCTAACCCATCTCTCTCTCTCTCTCTCTCTCTCTCTCTCTCTTTACACAGTGTTTTTCCTTTAGGGCCACCCCGCCTCGGTGGGATACGGCCGCTGTGTTAAAAGAAGAAAGAAGCAGGAGTCAGGTCCTGTCCTCCGGCCCCGTCTCTGCAGAGGTCAGGTTCTGTCCTCCAGTCCCTTCTCTGTAGGGGTCAGGTCCTGTCCTCCGGCCCCGTCTCTGTAGGGATCAGGTCCTGTCCTCCGGCCCCGTCTCTGCAGGGGTCAAGTCCTGTCCTCCGGCCCCGTCTCTGCAGAGGTCAGGTTCTGTCCTCCAGTCCCGTGTCTGTAGGGGTCTGGTCCTGTCCTCCGGCCCCGTCTCTGCAGGGGTCAGGTCCTGTTCTCCGGCCCCGTCTCTGCAGGGGTCACGACCTGTCATGCAGCCCCCGTCTCTGCAAGGATTAGGTTCTGTCCTCCGGTCCCGTCTCTTCAAGGGTCAGGTCCTGTCCTGCGGCCCCCTCTCTGCAGGGGTCAAGTCCTGTCTTGCGGCCCCGTCTCTGCCGGGGTCAGGTCCTGTCCTGCGGCCCTGTCTCTGCAGGGGTCAGGTCCTGTCCTGCGGCCCCGTCTCTGCAGGGGTCAAGTCCTGTCCTGCGGCCCCGTCTCTGCAGGGGTCAGGTCCTGTCCTCCGGCCCCGTGTTTGCAGAAGTCAGGTCCTGTCCTCCGGCCCCGTGTTTGCAGAAGTCAGGTCCTGTCCTCCGGCCCCGTCTCTGAAGGAGCTAGGTCCTGTCCTCCGGCCCCGTCTCTGCAGGGGTCAGGATCCTGTCCTGCTGCCCCGTCTCAGCAGGGGTCAGGTCCTGCGGCCCCGTCTCAGCAGGGGTCAGGTCCTGCGACCCCGTCTCAGCAGGGGTCAGGTCCTGCGGCCCCGTCTCTCAACTTGTCGCTTGCAAGATTAACTGTCTCTTAATCTCGTCATTTGTTATCTTTTTATATGTGTCTCTCACTCTGTTTACTAGCGTCTCAACGCTGTTTATCTTCACTTCTAAGCACTATTTATGCATTCGTTATCGTTTTCTTTCTGTTTTTTTCTCTTTCATTTAGTTCTTTCTTTATATTTCAATCATTCCTCGCCCTTTTTCTTTTTTCTCTACTCTCTTTTCCGTTCACGTATAGGAAGCAGAAATAACTCTATTAAAGACCAGAGGCAATATATACAACGTCAATACTCCCACCTCCACCAACTTCTCAAGCTCCTCCTCCCCTCCTTCTCCTCCTCTTCTTCTTCTTCCTCCTCTTCTTATTCCTCCTACTCCTCGACCTTTTCCTCCTCTTCTTCTTACGCTTCCTCCTCCTCCTTGTCCTACTCCTCCTCCTCCTTGTCCTACTCCTCCTCCTCCTTGTCCTACTCCTCCTCCTCCTTGTCCTACTCCTCCTCCTCCTTGTCCTACTCCTCCTCCTCCTTGTTCTACTCCTCCTCCTCCTTGTCCTACTCCTCCTCCTCCTCCTCCTTGTCCTACTCCTCTTCCTCCTTGTCCTACTCCTCCTCCTCCTTGTCCTACTCCTCCTCCTTCACTTTCTTTCCTACACGACTCGTGCATTTATTAACAAACTCACTCTCCTTGTCTACTCTCTTCCGTTTTCCTCTCCTCTCTCTTCTCTCTCCTCTCTCTCTCTCCCTCTCTCCTTTGCTTCCTACTAACATGAAGACACATCATCCATCAATCAACCTTCAATCTAATTGATTGATGGAATAATGGGCAACTCTCCGGTTTGTGCTTTGCGTCCACCTCACCGCCAGTGTGGTGGACACCTCACCGCCAGTGTGGTGGACACCTCACCGCTAGTGTAGTGGACACCTCACCGCCAGTGTAGTGGACACCTCACCGCCAGTGTAGTGGACACCTCACCGCCAGTGTAGTGGACACCTCACCGCCAGTGTAGTGGACACCTCACCGCCAGTGTGGTGGACACGTCTCTCACTACTCTCCTCTATCCGTCCCTTCCACTTCCTCTCTAGTCTCAACCAACCCACACCCTACCCTTTCCATAAACCTCTAAACCCGTGAGGTCGGAAGAGTGAACTACCGACATCTTAAAGACGCACTGGTAGTTTATTTAATGATTCAATAAGTTACGTTTCGCTCATTATGGAACTTAACGAAGCCTTGTTACACTCTGTGTATTGTTCAGTGAACTTATATTTCGTTCGCTTTAGAGACGTCTGTTTATGTTTTTTTTATCTGTGTTAAGCTTTAACAAGTCGTGTTTCACTTAGACTGGAGCTATATAAGTCACATTTCGCTCTTTTAAGAGCTCTGTCATGTTTCCTTTGTGAAGCTTCAGCAAGTTATGTTTCGCTCTGCTTCAACCTTTGTCAAGTTTAGAACTTTATCTAATCAAGTTCTGTGATTTGTCAAGTCATAGTTAACTCTGTGTAGAGCTTTACCAAGAAATGTTTTGCTCTGTGTAGAGCTTTAACAAATCGTCTTTAATTCTTTGTAGAGCTTCATCAAGTCACGTTTTTCCCTACGTGTAAAGCTTTATCAAGTCATGCATTTAAATCTGTATAGAGCTTTATCTAGTCATGCTTCTGTGTGTAGAGCTTTATGCTTCGCTCTATGTGGAACCCTGTCATATTATATTTCCTTTGTCAAGTTATGTTTTACTCTGCGTAGAGCTAAGAGGTCACTAAGAGGTCATTAATTTCATTACTTAATAAAGCTCTACATAGAGCGATCCATGTCTTAATTAAGCTCTACAAAGAGAGAAATCTTGTTCCAATAAATATTTTTATACGTACGTAGTTACTTCAGAGATTATGTTTAATAATACACAAAGGAAGATAAATAGGGAGCAGGAAGCAAATTAATATACAGGATGAGAGACAATGTACAAAGGGAAGACCAATTACCAACATCAACAAGCGGATAATTCAGGAGCTACGAGCGTATACAGTCTTAAGTGAGTTTACTTTACAACTTCGTGAGTCAATGTTTTAATACATGTTTATGTTTGGTTAATGCGGGTCCACTGTGAGATATCTCATCGTCTCTCATCTCTTGTCACCTTATGTGATTCCTTGGTCCTTCTCTCTCTTTTTAAGATTTTTCTTGCTCTTTAGTATAGCCTTAATTCTTCTTATTTCTTTCCTCCCTTTATTTTTTTTTCTCCAGACCCTCTTCCGCCTTTTCTTCTTACTTCCCTATTACGTACATAACAATAGCCAAGTACATATGTACATCGAGGTACATACTTACCACAGTAACGACCTATATTTAGGCTGTAACACTTAACATTTAAATATAACATTGTCCTGCTGCCTAGAAATATTCAAACTTCTATAATGATCAAAATAAATTGATTGTAAATCCAAGCTTAGTGGGTTACATATATAAGTGTGCCGCCACGAAATTTAAAAAATCCAGTGTCTGCTTACCTTAAGCAGCGTAAAACACCGTAGGCACCCCGAGGCACTCCTTAATGAATGTGGAATATTTACCATAAGTCATCTGATAAAACACCATATAGTCTACTTCCACGCTAGAAAAAATACCAGTCTTGGTATAACAAGGAATATACTATACAGTAATTCATTAAAATTTCAGTATTTAAGTTAGCAATACCGCGCCTGTCTCACCAATACTGGATCAGGAACATCTACCTGGAGTCTACCTGAAGGGTATTCCGGGGATCAACACCCCCGCGGCCCGGTCCACGACCAGGCCTCCCGGTGGATCAAGACCTGATCAACCAGGCTGTTACTGATGGCCGCACGTAGACCAACGTACGAGCCACAGCCCGGCTGATACGGCACCGACTTTGAAGGCAGCCAGGGGCTTATTCGTAATTCCCTTATGCATGGTGGGAGGCTGTTGAACAATCTTGGGCCCCGGATACTTATGGTGTTTTCTCATAGTGTACCAATGGTGCCCTACTTTTCATTGGGGGTATTTTGCACCGCCTGCCCAGTCTTACTTTCATAGGGAGTGATTTCTGTGTGCAGATTCTGGACCATTCCTTCTTGGATTTTCCAAGTGTAGATTATGATATATCTCTCTCGCCTGCGTTCCATTGAGTACAAGTCAAGTGCTTTCAAGCTTTCCCAGTGGTTGAGGTGTTTGATAGAACTTAATGTGCAGTAAAGGTTCTCTGTACACTCTATACCTGCAATTTCACCTGCTTTGGATGGAGATATTAATGTGCAGCAATATTCCAGCCTAGAGAGAACAAGTGATTTGAAAATGATCATCATTGGCTTGGCATCTCTTGTTTTGAACGTTCTCATTATCCATTATATCATTTTCTTTGCAGTTGTGATCGTGGCACTGTTGTGATCTTTGAAAGTGAGATCCTCATACATTACCACTCCCAGGTCCCTCACATTGCTTTTCCGCTCTATTGTATGATCAGAGTTTGTAGTATACTCAGTTCTAGTTATTATCTCCTCCAGTTTTCCATAACGGAGTAGTTGGAAATTTTCTTCATTGATCATATTGTTTTCCATTGCCCATTGGAAAACTTGGTTTATATCTTCTTGGAGGTTAACCGTGTCCTCAATAGATGACAGTCTCATACAGATCCTAGAATCGTCTGCAAAGGATGACACGGTGCTGTGGATTATATCTCTGTCTATGTCTGATATGAGGATGAGGAACAGGATAGGGCGAGTACTGTGCCTTGTGGAACAGAGCTTTTCACTATGGCAGCTTCCGATTTAACTCTGTTGACCACTACTCTTTATGTTCGATTGGTTAGAAAGTTGAAGATCCATCTCCCCACTTTGCCAGTTATCCCTTTAGCACGTATTTTGTGCGCTATTACGCCATGGTCACATTTGTCGAAGGCTTTTGCAAAGTCTGTGTATATTACATCTGCATTCTGTTTTTCTTCCAGTGCATCCAAGACCATATCACAGTGATCCAGTAGTTGCGAGAGGCAGGAGCGACCTGCTCTGAACCCATGTTGCCCTGGATTGTGCAGTTTTTGGGAATCCAAGTGGTTTGCAATCATGCTTCTTAGCACTCTTTCAAAGATTTTTATGATGTGGGACGTTAGAGCTATTGGTCTATAGTTCTTAGCTAACGCTTTGCTGCCACCTTCATGGAGTGGGACTATATCCGTTGTTTTAGTGACTGAAATTTCACCCATGTCTAAGCTCCTTCTCCATAGTATACTTAGGGCAGGTGAAAGGGGTTTCTTGCAGTTCTCAATGAACACAGAGTTCCACTAGTCTGGGACCGGGGCTGTGTGCATGGGCATGTTATCAATGGCTTTCTCAGTCTATCGGAGTTAGGGTAATGTCGGAAATCTGGCATACATTGATGGAGTTTTGAGGCTCATTCATGAAAAAATAATTTGGGCTGTCGATCTTCAGACTAATTAGTGGCTCACTAAACACAGAGTCGTATTGGGATTTCAGTATCTCACTCATTTCTTTGTTTCATCTGTGTAAGTCCCGTCTTGTCTGAGCAAGAGCCCATACTAGATGTGGTATTTGCCTTGTTTTTGGCATATGAAAAGAAATATTTCGTCCTGTAAGAGTCCTTTAACTTAAGTTCGATATTTTCCACTTCCCTGGTCAGCACGTCCTTCCGTGTATCAGATAATCTAGCATTCTTGAGGAGCTAGTGATTCTTCGTCGTCATCTGTAGAAGGAGCGTCTTTCTCTCTCCAGTTTACTTCTTCTCTTCTTCTTTCTTAGGGGAATATGCCTTCAACATACTTCAGCTGCCAGGAAGTTGATCCTTTCAAGGCACTGGTTTGGAACCATGTTATTGAAGATATCGTCCCAAAATATGGTTCACCTGGTTCCAGTTGATGTTCTTGTTGTTGAAGTTGTATTTGGTGAAAACACCTTCACAGCTACGTGCATTTTGTTGATCAGGACCCCTGTGCATGGAAGTCTGAACTTTGATTAGATTGTGACCATAATTAGTTGATATTGTTTTGATATTGTTATGTCTTTTTCCAGGTCCTCATTATTTGTGAAGATAAGGTCAAGTGTGTTTTGTAGTCTTGTTGGCTCCACTATCTACTGACTTAAGGTGTGTTTATCACAGAGATTTAGTAGCTCATGAGTGTGGCTTTCATCTGCGCTACCTCCAGAGATTGTTTCTGCTATAACATTATTTGCTACATTTTTCCATTTTGTACGTCTTAGGTTGAAATCACCAAGCAGTAAGATGTTTGGGGATGGGACTGGAAGGCTTTCCAGACAGTTACCAATTATCAGTAGCTGTTCCTTCAACTGTTAGGAGGTTGCATCTGGTGGCTTATATACAACCACGATGTCTAGGTTTTCGTTTTCGATCTTTATTCTTAGAACTTCAACTACATCATTTGTGGTGTTCAGTATCTCTGTGCAGATGAGCGACTCTGACATACAGGTCAACCCTCCCTTGTTGCCTGTTCTTTCTTTCACATCTGAAAAGGTTGTATCCATTTATCCATATTTCATTGTCAAAGTGATCTTTTGTGTGGGTCTCTGTGAAGGCTACAAACATCGCATTTGACTCCTCTAGAAGTACACTGATAAAAGGTATTTTGGTGTTAGTGGATGGCTTAAAGCCCTGTATATTAGCAAATAAAAACGACGTACCAAATCCTAGGCGCTATATTACCCTCTTAGGTTTAGCGCTTCTCAATGAATGTGATAAAAATTTGACTATGTCAGTACATCCTGCGTGTGTATCACGTGCAACTGAACGGAGGATGGAGCCTGCACCAGGTACTGCTCTAGTTAACGTACAACAGTTTAAAGTTTCAAGTGAATACATATTACTATAACTGAGTCTTTAATATAGTCACTAATGGAGTGTTTAATATAATATTTAAGGGAATTTTTAATGGAGTCTATAATATAGTGTTTAATGGAGTCTTTGACGGAGTCTTTAATGGAGTCGTTGATGGAGTCTTTGATGGAGTCTTTAATGGAGTCGTTCAAGGAGTCTTCAATGGAGTCTTCAATGGAGTCTTTAATGCCGTCTTCAATGGAGTCTTTAATGGCGTCTTCAATGGAGTCTTTAATGGCGTCTTGGGTGCAACACCGGAGCATCAAACTGGATGTTATCAACACATAATTTCAGAGATAAAAGTTATTCTCGCTCTCCTCACTGTGTCACTTACCATAATCCGTCTCCCCTTCCACAGACATACGTAATTATTCAACGATAATTATCATTTACATATCCTTTCTTTTACCACGCACACCCTCCTAAAATTCTTCACCATTTTCTGCCACTCTTCTGTAAGTTCCTCCTGTCATTTGCATGCAATGTCTTGAGACAGCAGCAGCCTCCATGCAATCATTATTCTTGCACATCCCATTGCAATCCATAATTTATCAATGCTTGGTAGATGAACACATTGAACAACTACAGTGTTCATGAGGGTCTTACCACCGTTCAGTGATACTCACTGCTTTCCCCTGCCCGGAGTCCCTCACTTCTCACCCCTGCCCTCTGCCACTCCCTTGATAAGCCCTGAGACACTCTCTTTCCCTGGCTTGAGTCCCTCACTTCTCACCCCTGCCCTCTGCCACTCCCTTGATCAGCCCTGAGACACTCTCTTTCCCTGCCCTGAGTCCCTCACTTCTCACCCCTGCCCTCTGCCACTCCCTTGATCAGCGCTGAGACACTCTCTTTCTCTGCCCTGAGTCCCTCACTTCTCACCCCTGCCCTCTGCCACTCCCTTGATAAGCCCTGAGACACTCTCTTTCCCTGCCCGGAGTCCCTCACTTCTCACTCCTGCCCTCTGCCACTCCCTTGATCAGCCCTGAGACACACTCTTTCCCTGCCCTGAGTCCCTCACTTCTCACCCCTGCCCTCTGCCACTCCCTTGAAAAGCCCTGAGACACTCTCTTTCCCTGCCCTGAGTCCCTCACTTCTCACCTCTGCCCTCTGCCACTCCCTTGATCAGCCCTGAGACACACTCTTTCCCTGCCCTGAGTCCCTCACTTCTCACCCCTGCCCTCTGCCACTCCCTTGATAAGCACTGAGACACTCTCTTTCCCTGCCCTGAGTCCCTCACTTCTCACCTCTGCCCCTGCCACTCCCTTGATCAGCCCTGAGACACCTCTTTCCTGCCCTGAGTCCCTCACTTTCACCCCTGCCCTCTGCCACTCCCTTTGATAAGCACTGAGACACTCTCTTTCCCTGCCCTGAGTCCCTCACTTCTCACCTCTGCCTTCTGCCACTCCCTTGATCAGCTCTGAGACACACTCTTTCCCTGCCCTGAGTCCCTCACTTCTCACCCCTGCCCTCTGCCACTCCCTTGATCAGCCCTGAGACACTCTCTTTCCTCTGTTCCGAGTCTGTCTCCTTTCTCCAGCTCTGAGTCCCTCTCTTCATAAGTCTCTTTTATTATTTCTCCTCCCATTTCTCATCCCATTTCTCCTTCCATTATCTATCCACAGCATTGAAAGATGTAATTTAAATGACGTAACATCTTTCACATGTGACTACCTGATCTATAAGTTTATTTATGATTTAAAGTTCGTGGCTCCGAGGTGTGGCCTCCACTACACTGATGAAGTCTTTAAAATGTGGCCTCCACTACACTGGTGAAGTCTATAAGATGTGGCCTCCACTACACTGGTGAAGTCTATAAGATGTGGCCTCCACTACACTGGTGAAGTCTATAAGATGTGGCCTCTACTACACTGGTGAAGTCTATAAGATGTGACCTCCACTACACTGGTGAAGTCTATAAGATGTGGCCTCCACTACACTGGTGAAGTCTATAAGATGTGGCCTCCACTACACTGGTGAAGTCTACAAGTGTGGCCTCCACTACACTGATGAAGTCTACAAAGTGTGGCCTCCACTACACTGATGAATTCTACAGGTGTGGCCTCCCTACACTGATAAGTCTACAAGTGGCCCTCTCACTGATGAAGTCTACAAGGTGTGGCCTCCCTACACTGATGAAGTCTACAAGGTGTGGCCTCCACTACACTGATGAAGTCTACAAGTGATGGCCTCCCTACACTGATGAAGTCTACAAGGTGTGGCCTCCTCTACACTGATGAAGTCTACAATGTGCCTCTACACTGATGAAGTCCAAGGTGTGTCCTCTACACTGATGATGTCTACAAGGTGTGGCCTCCACTACACTGATGAAGTCTACAAGGTGTGGCCTCCACTACACTGATGAAGTCTACAAGGTGTAGCCTCCACTACACTGATGAAGTCTACAAGGTGTGGCCTCCACTACACTGATGAAGTCTACAAGGTGTGGCCTCCACTACACTGATGAAGTCTACAAGGTGTGGCCTCCACTACACTGATGAAGTCTACAAGGTGTGGCCTCCACTACACTGATGAAGTCTACAAGGTGTGGCCTCCACTACACTGATGAAGTCTACAAGGTGTGGCCTCCACTACACTGATAAAGTCTACAAGGTGTGGCCTCCACTACACTGATGAAGTCTACAAGGTGTGGCCTCCACTACACTGATGAAGTTACAAGGTGTGGCCTCCACTAACTGATGAAGTTACAAGTGTGGCCTCCACTACACTGATAAGTCTACAAGGTGTGGCCTCCACTACACTGATAAGTCTACAAGGTGTGGCCTCCACTACACTGATAAAGTCTACAAGGTGTGGCCTCCACTACACTGATAAGTCTACAAGGTGTGGCCTCCACTACACTGATGAAGTATACAAGGTGTGGCCTCCACTACACTGATGAAGTATACAAGGTGTGGCCTCCACTATACTGATGAAGTATACAAGGTGTGGCCTCCACTACACTGATAAAGTCTACAAGGTGTGGCCTCCACTACACTGATGAAGTCTACAAGGTGTGGCCTCCACTACACTGATGAAGTCTACAAGGTGTGGCCTCCACTACACTGATAAAGTCTACAAGGTGTGGCCTCCACTACACTGATAAAGTCTACAAGGTGTGGCCTCCACTACACTGATGAAGTCTACAAGGTGTGGCCTCCACTACACTGATGAAGTCTACAAGGTGTGGCCTCCACTACACTGATAAGTCTACAAGGTGTGGCCTCCACTACACTGATAAGTCATACAAGGTGTGGCCTCCACTACACTGATGAAGTCTACAAGGTGTGGCCTCCACTACACTGATGAAGTCTACAAGGTGTAGCCTCACTACACTGATAAAGTCTACAAGGTGTGGCCTCCACTACACTGATGAAGTCTACAAGGTGTGGCCTCCACTACACTGATGAAGTCTACAAGGTGTGGCCTCCACTACACTGATGAAGTCTACAAGGTGTGGCCTCCACTACACTGATGAAGTATACAAGGTGTGGCCTCCACTACACTGATAAGTCTACAAGGTGTAGCCTCACTACACTGATAAGTCTACAAGGTGTGCCTCCACTACACTGATGAAGTCTACAAGGTGTGGCCTCCACTACACTGATGAAGTCTACAAGGTGTGGCCTCCACTACACTGATGAAGTATACAAGGTGTGGCCTCCACTACACTGATGAAGTCTACAAGGTGTAGCTTCTACTACACTGATAAAGTCTACAAGGTGTGGCCTCCACTACACTGATGAAGTCTACAAGGTGTAGCTTCTACTACACTGATAAAGTCTACAAGGTGTGGCCTCCACTACACTGATGAAGTATACAAGGTGTGGCCTCCACTACACTGATGAAGTATACAAGGTGTGGCCTCCACTACACTGATGAAGTCTACAAGGTGTAGCTTCTACTAACTTATAAAATCTTCAAGGTTTAACCTCCACCTCTGCCTGTCTGTCTCCTTTCTTAAAAATTGGAACTACATTTACTGTCTCACACACCTCAAACAGTTGCCCAGTTTCGATAGAATTATTGAAGATTGTTGCTAGCGGCACACACAGTTCCTCTTCTCCTCTCTTAGGACCCATGGAGAGATGTTATCTGGGTCCACCGCCTTCGAGATATCTAGTTCACCTAGCAGTTTCTTCACCTCCTCTTTGGTTATGTGCAGTGCGTCTAGCATTTGCTGGTACACCCTATTACCTCGGTTTGCTGGAAGCATTTCTGTCTCCACTGTGAATACTTCTATAAATCTTTTCTTAAGCTCTCCACATACTTCCTGGTCACTCTTTGTGAGCTCCCCTCCTTCCTTCCTTCCTCAACCTGATTACCTGGTCATTGACCAGGTAATCAGGTCAACTTTGGGTCAGATTTGGCTTTTGATATGTTATTGTCGTATTGCTGCTGGGCCTCTCTCCTTATCCATGCATATTCATTTCTGGTTTTTCTGTTCAGATCTTTGTTTTTTCAGTCCTCTGCCGTCTATACATTTTCCAAGCTCTAGCACATTTGGCTTTGGCTTTATTACACTTCCAGGTAAACCATAGGCTCACTCTAATCTTTCAGTTTTTTCTGTTACCCCTTGTTATGAACTTCTCTGCCTCCCTACACTTTTGTGGTCACTTGTTCCATCATTTCATTTACTGTTTTTCCCTCTAGTTCTCTTTCTAACTGCACCATATGCAGGAATCGCCTGTTTTGAAGTTTGGTTTCTCCCTTCCTTCCTGTGCTGCTTCATTCTCCAGTCTTAACTATACAAGGTATTCGACCCTCATGACCACGTGGTGACTAGTGCCAAGTGGCCTTTCATGTGTATATCATCTATGTCTGAACTGTTCAAGGTGAACATGGGTCCAGCCTTGCTTGAGCATCCTCTCCTCTCTTTCTCTGGTCGTATCCCCAACATGTTGGTGCATGAAGTTTTCCAATACTGTCTCCAGCATCTTAGCCCTTCACGTTTCTGGTCCTCCATGTGGCTCTAGGTTTTCCCAGTCAATCTTGTGACTGAAATTCCCCATGACGAGTAACTTTGTCGTACCCATGTGGGCCCTTCTGGCTACCTCGGCTAGTGTATTCACTATTGCTCTCATCATACTCTTGTCTTGGTCTCCTGCTGTTCAGTGGTGAGATGTACATCACTGCTATCATCACCTTTGGACACCCGGTCTGATGTGCTCCTACTATGAAGTCGGCTGCTTCCCCTGTATCCAGTCCTCCCATTTCCTCAAAATTTCGCAGGTTTTTAATGAGCTGTACAAGTCCTCCTCCCACCCCCCTTCAGTTGCTCTATCTTTCCTATTACAATATTACAAAATTAGTTACGAGAGCTATGGCAAACCCGATTACTCGGTCTGTTAGTCTAAGGGATACTGCTCTCATAACCAATAATGCAATACCGTAACACTATAATAAAGGGTTTTTGTCCGGGGTATAAAAATACAGACACAATAATTTATAAATATATATATTTCTTTCTACTAGTAAAAATTCTATATAAATATAGTACAATCTTTGTACATATATAATAAAAGCAAAGCATGATTTTTGGTACAATAGATAAGCGTAATAATTTTGTACTATAGTAACAATAATATCACATTGTTGAACGACTATGCTGAACTCGTGTCACACAACACCACAACAATGTAACAGACATCACAATAACTGTTACCAGACATATCAAACTCAATGACAAGACATATGTTTCACACCACATGTCACAAGACATTACCACATGTCACAAGACATTACCACATGTCACAAGACATTACCACATGTCACAAGACTGTCACACGACACGACGCCCCTATGTCTCACACTTCGTGAGAACGCTCAATCTCTCTGTGTGAAGACACCCTTTCCCGTTGTAACACGCACTCGCTACTTGTGTCAACCGACACCCTTGTCCGTGTCACACGACACATATCACATCTCTCCGTGTCTCCACCGACACCCTTTTCTCTGTGTTACAGCGGCCTGCTCAAGTTGTGCCCTGTCGACACCTCCGTCGTTGGTTCACACCATGCCAGACCAGCGGCGTGTCTCACGTGACAGATGTCACACGAGTCATCTGAGTCACACTGAGTGAACTGTCGTGCGGCCACCAAAGCCAGCAAACGGGGCCACCAAAGCCAGCAAACGGGGCCACCAAAGCCAGCAAACGGGGCCACCAAAGCCAGCAAACGGGGCCACCAAAGCCAGCAAACGGGGCCACCAAAGCCAGCAAACGGGGCCACCAAAGCTGAGAGGAACTGAGTCTGGCAAGCTGGGATTCAAGCAAGGCAGTCACTTATGCCATCCACAGCTCAGTAGTAGCCACGTTCCTCAATCAAGTCGTGGACCAAACTCCAGGAAACTGAGTAGAAGACAAGCTGGAATGCCACGTTACTCAGTCAAGTCGTGATCATACTGACTATGCCAGGTTCCCCTCCCTGACATAAACTATGGTGACGTCACACCGGGCGCTGCAGCCCAGTAAAATACTGGACGTCCAGTACCCAAATGGTCCGTCAACCATTTGACCCAATTATCTTGTTCAGGGATCGCAACATTTCTTCAGGATCTGATATCCTTTTGGAAAGATCGCAATTGTTATTATCCTTGTGAGCTTTGTCTCTGTGAGTGCTATGATGTACGGGGATGTCTCAGTGATTCTTGCCACTCCTTAATCTTATTTGTTATTCCATCTGCATTCTTGTATCATACCTTCAGCTTCCTTTCCAGTACTGTATTTTGGGAGGAGGGAGGGGTTGGTATGGTTAGGGGTGTGGAAGGCAGGGTGGGATATTATGAAAGGATTTTCTGATTGCGGTATGAGGGCTGGGGGCTGTGGAATGTGTTTGCTTCTGGTTATTGTGTTTGGGATGGGGTTATTGTCTTGGGTTGAAGGGGTTCTGTGATAATTTTTGTTTGGTGTTTCTACTGCAGTATCTCTCTTTCCTTCCACTGGTGTCTTCTTACCCTCACTCTTAGTTATTCCCATTCTTTTTGTGTTCTGTCGTAGTTGGGGTACACGTGTTGATATTATTGGGAGTCCTTTAACTGTGGTTTCTGTTGTGTTATCCTGTTCTATACCACTTCTGTCTTGAATGTCAGTTTGAGTTGGCGAGTTTTTCCCTCGAATACCCACCAAGTGTGTGTAAATTTGTTACCTGAAAACTTGTTAACTTAGTTCTCTTCTGTTATTGAGATGATGTTCTCAATCTGTTTTTCCTCTCAATGTCTTCTTTCATCCTAAGTAATCCGTTCAGCCTCCTGAAGGCCATGAATAATTATTGACCTTATCAGATTTAAGCATCTCCTTTGTTGTTTCCCTTATCATCTCCAAGACAATCTGGTGGCCTGATGTTACTTCTGCAAGAGACTCCTTAGCTCCTTCCCCTTCTTCAGTTCCTTCGCTTCAGTACTTCCAGTTCTTCCTCCAGTCTTTGCATCTTTGTCTCAACAGCTACAGCTCATAACTCCCACTTCTTGCTCTCTTCAGATATTTTCTCCACCAATGTATTGCAAAGTCATTTACATTTTTTAACATTCTTATTCTATTTTGTTCTTGTCTTTCTGTCCATTCTTCCTTCTCAGACCAGCCATCCTCAATTCCCTTACTTCTATGTTCTCCCTGTTCAGGTCCCATTTTTTGTTTGTTTTATCTTCTTAGGTTGTTTTAGTTTCTGCACTCTGTAAACTGTGTGTAGAGGTGTGAGTGTGTGTGTGTTAGCCTGTTTGTGGATTTGTGTTTACTAGTGTGAATGAATATATGCGAGTGAAATAGTGTGAATATGTTGGTGTGAATGTGTTATATTGTGAGTGTGCGTGTGTGTGTGCGTGAGTGTGTGTGCGTGAGTGTGTGTGCATGAGTGTGTGTGCGTGAGTGTGTGTGCGTGAGTGTGTGTGCGTGAGTGTGCATTTGTGGGGTTGCTTGATATAGTTTTTGGAAAACTGGAGTTGGAGGAGGGTAGAGGTGGATTGGGAAGTAGTGGATGAATTAGCTAGTGGTGGGTGGATGTGCTGGTGGGGGGATGGGCTGGTGGGGGGATGGGCTGGTGGGTAGATAGGCTGGTGGGTAGGTGGTCGGATGGACTGGTGGGTGGACTGGTTTGTGGGTGGGTGGGAGTATGGGTGGGTCCAGACCGTAATCTAGCTCAGGCCCCTGGTTGCAATGATCACTGATCCAGGCAAGTACCAATTAAGGAGCCATCTCCCTGCTCTTCTTGAAGGATTTCGACCATAAAGCTCTTATCAGGGCTGTGCGGCTCACTCTGCTCCCACTACTGCTGCGGCTTCGGATTCCTCCTCATAGACTCTGGAGAGGACTCCTTCAGGACTGTAGGGTGACGCCTTCAGGAAGGAAAATGGAGGAAGGGGAAAGAAAAATTTCGTATCCCATTTCCACAAACAGTAATATTGGTGAAGAACTCTCTGCTTCCTGGTTGCGCACAGTGTTGCCAGACGTGCGCTGCTCATTTTTAGTTTGCTTAGTTTAGAATAAATAATGAAGAGGCTCGGACTGATTCCAAGCAGATGGAGTGTGACAACACATGTGTACCTACACATATATGTCGTGCCGAATACGTAAAACTTGTGATTTTGGCTTAATTAGCAAAGTTTTTCCTGCCGAATAAGGCAAGCGAAAATTTGTGTATATAATAATTTCGCAAAAATCATTCTGACCCTAACGAAAAAAATATATTTCATTATGTTTTTTATTAATAAATTATTATAAACATATATAAAATATATTTAGCTGGATTAGGCTAAATTAAATTGCGCTTGTTATAATAAGGTTAGGTAAGGTTTCTAAGGTTCTTTTGGTTCAAATTATTAATTAATACATTAATATAAATGAAAAAATATATATTTAAACATATAAGAGAATTTTTTAGAAAGGACTAAATTTTAAATGAATTCTTGATAATTGACCAATTATACCTATTCGGCACTACATTATTTGGTGTACTAGCCTCCACGAGCAGTATTTTATATAATTGTAACCAAGAACGAGTGGTAATGAATCAATAACAACACTGCGACTAGCCGAGGATTCGAACCAATGTTGTTTTGGCCAGCCTCATGGTGACCGAAAACCACATGACGTTCTAACCCACAGGACCACGCAATCCTCCAAGAATCAAGCATCCAGCAGATCTAGATGTTTTTACCTTGATCCGAGGATATACGGTGGTATGATTGCTTCTGAGCAGTGTTGTTATTGATTCAATACCACTCGTTTGTGGTTACAATAATATAAAATACTGCTCGTGGAGGCTACTACACCAAACTGGGAGTAGAATGAAATTAGCTAAGAGGCACCCACACCACCGTATGTCCTCGGATAAAGGTAAAACATCTAGCTCTGCTGGATGCTTGATTCTTGTAGGATTGCGTGGTCCTGCGGGTTAGAGCGTCATGTGGTTTCACTCACCATGAGATAGGTCAAAATAACATGGGTTCGAATCCTTGGCCAGTCGCGGTGTTTTTATTCATATATATATATATATATATATATATATATATATATATATATATATATATATATATATATATATATATATATATATATATATATATGCAAAAAGATCACAGTAAACAGGTGATATCAAAATATGCAAAACAACCACTATGAAAAAATAGAGGAATTCCAAGCGCATTCGTGACTACTCACATTATCAAGGAACTATAAAAGGAAACATGACAAGAAGGCTTATATAAGGGGCAAGACTACACCTCACAGTCACATTACACTAACAAAGACTACACCTCACAGTAGCGTAACATCACACGACTCTGTGAAGAGGAACATAAGAAAGGACCTGAAACTCTTCCCAAGAATTAAGATTAGTCCAATTTATCATTAAATTCTTCCCAAATTTTATTAATTATAAATGAATCTAATTTATATAAACCAAAAACTTGGTTGATATGCCTTCCTTTCTTAAGAATTTTAATATCAAATTTGTATTTAAAAATCTTGATACAGTAAAAAGACTTTTGATAAAAAATTCCCCCCAATATGCTAACGGATGTGTCTATAAGATTCCCTGTAAAATATGCGATAAAGTTTATTATGGTCAAACTGGTAAAAGTCTTGAACTAAGATTAAAACAACATAAATATAGCATTAGAACTGGACAAGATTCTAATGCTCTATTTATTCATGTGAGAGATTTTAACCATCCAATTGATTTTCAAAATGCTGAGAAGGTTGTATCAAGCAAGTCCATGGTTGAAAGGAATATAATAGAATCATGTTTCATAAAAAGCAGTTTTGAAAATAATATGAATATTTTTTTTGGTTTATATAAATTGGATTCATTTATAATTAATAAAATTTGGGAAGAATTTAATGATAAATTGGACTAATCTTAATTCTTGGGAAGAGTCTCAGCATGGATTCACGAGGGGCCGTTCCTGCCTATCTAATTTATTAACCTTCTTCACTAAAGCTTTTGAGGCTGTTGATCACGATAAAGAATTCGATATTGTTTATTTAGACTTTAGTAAGGCTTTTGATAGAGTACCGCACCAGAGACTGTTAAAGAAAGTGGCAGCTCATGGCATTGGGGGAAAAGTGCTGTCATGGATCGAGTCATGGCTCACCAATAGGAAGCAGAGAGTGTGCATAAATGGGGTTAAATCCGAATGGGGACATGTAACAAGTGGTGTTCCACAGGGATCAGTCTTAGGCCCATTGTTATTTATAATATATATCAATGACCTTGACGAGGGAATTACTAGTGATATGAGCAAATTCGCCGACGACACGAAGATAGGTAGGATAATTGATTCAAACATAGATGTCATAGAACTTCAGGAAGATTTAGACAAACTTAATTCGTGGTCAGAAAAGTGGCAGATGCAATTCAATGTAGATAAATGCAAGGTTCTGAAGCTCGGGAGTGTCCATAACCCAAGCACTTATAAGTTAAATAACGTAGAACTTAGCCATACAGATTGCGAGAAGGACTTGGGGTGATGGTAAGCAGCAACCTTAAACCAAGACAGCAATGCCTAAGCGTACGTAATAAGGCAAATAGATTACTGGGATTTATATCAAGAAGTGTTAGCAACAGAAGTCCAGAGGTTATATTACAGCTTTATACATCATTAGTAAGGCCTCACCTAGATTACGCAGCTCAGTTTTGGTCTCCATATTACAGAATGGACATAAATTCGTTAGAAAACATTCAGCGTAGAATGACTAAATTAATACATAGCATTAGAAATCTTCCTTACGAAGAAAGATTGAAGACCCTTAAATTACATTCACTTGTAAGACGTAGAATGAGGGAGACATGATCGAGGTATACAAGTGGAAAATGGGTATTAACAAAGGGATATAAATAAGGTCTTGAGGATATCTCTCCAAGAGAGAACCCGCAATAATGAATTCAAGTTAGATAAGTTTAGATTTAGAAAGGATATAGGAAAGTATTGGTTTGGAAATAGGGTAGTTGATGAGTGGAACAGTCTGCCTAGTAGGGTTATTGAAGCTAGGACCTTGGGTAGTTTCAAATTTAGGTTGGATAAATTCATGAGTGAGAGGGGTTGGATTTGAGTGGGACTCGCGCATGAGTGGGTAGAATTGTCAAAGCTTATTTCTTGGGTAGCATTGAAAATTGGGTTGAGCAAATATTCTGTTAGTGGGACCGATTGTGAAGGACCTGCCTAGTATGGGCCAACAGGCCTGCTGCAGTGTTCCTCCTTTCTTATGTTCTTATGTTCTTTCTTATGTTCCTCTTCACAGAGTCGTGTGATGTTACGCTACTGTGAGGTGTAGTCTTTGTTAGTGTAATGTGACTGTGAGGTGTAGTCTTGCCCCTTATATAAGCCTTCTTGTCATGTTTCCTTTTATAGTTCCTTGATAATGTGAGTAGTCACGAAAGCGCTTGGAATTCCTATATTTTTTCATAGTGGTTGTCTTGCATATATATATATATATATATATATATATATATATATATATATATATATATATATATATATATATATATATATATATGTCATGCCGATTAGGTAAAACTTGCTATTTTGGCTTAAATAGCAACGCTCACCTTGCCATATAAGACAGGTGAATATTTGTGTATGCAATAATTTCGCCAAAATCATTCTGAACATAACGAAAAATATATTTCATTGTGTTTGTTTATTATTAAATTAATGTTAACGTATCTAAAATATATTTAGTAGGGTTAGGCTAAATTAAATTGCGCTTGTTGTAATAAGGTTAGGTAGGTTTCCAAAGTTTCTCTTGGTACAAAATTATAAATTCTTACATTAATTAAAATGAAAAAAATCTATCTTTAAACGTATAAGAGAAAATTTTAGAAAGGACTTAATTTTAGATGAGTTCTTGCTAATTGACCAGTTTTACCTAATCGGCACGACATATATATATATATATATATATATATATATATATATATATATATATATATATATATATATATTCGATAGATGTGTTGAAGACTGTTGTTAGTGGTACATATAGCGCCTCTGCTCCCTCTCTCAGGACCCATGGAGACATGTTAACTTGCCCCATCGCCTTTGAGGTATCTAGCTCGCTTAGCAGCCTCTTTACTTCTTCCTCGGTTGTATGTATTGTGTCAAACAGTTGATGGTGTACCTCACCTCTCTGTCTTTCAGTCCCTTCTGTCTCCTCTGTGAACACTTCTTTGAATCTCATATTGAGCTCCTCACATACTTCACTACCGTTTCTTGTGATCTTCCCTCCTTCCTTCCTCAGCCTCATTACCTGGTCCTTTGACTGTTGTTTTCCTCCTGATGTGGCTGTTCAAAAGCTTCGGGTCAGATTTGGCTTTCGCTTCAATGTCATTTTCGTATTGCCGTTGGCCCTCCCTTCTTACCTGTGTATATACATTTCTGGCTCTTCGACTGCTCTCCTGATTCTCCTGGGTACTTTGCCTTCTATTCTTCTTCCATTCCCTAGCACACTTAGTTTTTTGCCTCTCTACACCTTTGGGTGAACCAAGGGCTCATCCTGATTTTCTCGTTATTTCTGTTACCCTTGGGCACAAACCTCTCCTCAGCTTCTTTACATATTGTTGTCACATGTTCCATCATCTCGTTTACTGACTTCCCTGCCAGTTCTTTGTCCCACTGAAATTCTGCATGCCTGTGTAGTCCCCGCTCTTGGAGTTTGGCTTCATTCCTCCTGCTCTTCCTGCTTCCTCTCCACTTGTAACTTTATTATGTATCTTTCATAGGTGATGTCCTTGCTAGTTCATCCTCTCCTCACTCCCTGGTAGTCCCTCCATCATCTTAGCCCTCTACGTTTCTGGGCCCCATGTGGCTCCAGGTTCTCCCAGTCGTTTTCCTTGTGATTGAATTCACCCATAATCAGCAGCTTTGCCCTGCTCGCATGGACCCTTCTGGCCACTTCAACCAGTGTGTCAAACCATCACTCTGTTACTCTCATCATACTCTTGCCTTGGCCTCTTGCTATTCTGTGGTGGGTTATACATCACTGAAATTACCACCTTCTGACCTCCAGACTGAAGTATTCATATTATGTAGTCTCTTGCTTTTCCTCTATCTCCTCTCTAAAGGTGAGCAGAATCCCATTGGTTTTTGATGAGCAGTGCCACTCATCCACCCCCTCTGTTCCCTCTGTCTTTCCACAGAATCTGATATTCCGTTAGTAAGATGGCATCTGTTATCATTCCTGTGAGCTTGGTTTCTGTGTATGTGTGTGTATGTGTGTGTGTGTATGTGTGTGTGTGTGTATGTGTGTGTGTGTGTGTGTGTGTGTGTGTGTGTGTGTGTGTGTGTGTGCAAAGTATAATTCGAAACTCCCAAGTTTCTAACAGTGCTTCAGTCACTTACATATTATAATAATGCTTGGCAGTATACCATAATTAATCGAGGCTTTAATGACCTCGCCATAATGTAACGATGTAGTCCAGGCGATAAACATTTTATAATTGTTGATGATAATGAGATAAACAAACTTTAATATAACTTTACTTGTTAAATAAAATAATTCTTACTGGATAGATACTTTTTGTTTCAGGGGAGCTGCCCACCACCCTGCTAGTGAGCTGCCCACCACCCTGCTAGTGAGCTGCCCACCACCTGCTAGTGAGCTGCCCACCACCCTGCTAGTGAGCTGCCCACCACCCTGCTAGTGAGCTGCCCACCACTCTGCTAGTGAGCTGCCCACCACCCTGCTAGTGAGCTGCCCACCACCCTGCTAGTGAGCTGCCCACCACCCTGCAGTGAGCTGCCCACCACCCTGCTAGTGAGCTCCCCACCACCCTGCTAGTGAGCTGCCCACCACCCTGCTGCTCACCACCCTGCTACTGAGCTGCCCACCACCTTGCTAGTGAGCTCCCCACCACCCTGCTAGTGAGCTCCCCACCACCCTGCTAGTGAGCTCCTCACCACCCTGCTAGTGGGCTCACCAAAACCCTGCAAGTGATCTTCCCACCACCCTGCTATTGAGCTTCCCACCACCCTGCTAGTGAGCTGCCCACCACCCTGCTAGTGAGCTACGCACCACCCTGCTAGTGATCTTCCCATCACCCTGCTATTGAGCTTCCAACCACCCTGCTAGTGAGCTGCCCACCACCCTGCTAGTGAGCTCCCCACCACCCTGTTAGTGAGCTGCCCACCACCCTGCTAGTGAGCTCCCCACCACCCTGCTACTGAGCTGCCCACCACCCTGCCAGTGAGCTCCCACCACCCTGCTAGTGAGCTGCTACCACCCTGCAGTGAGCTGCCCACCACCTGCCATAGCTGCCACCACCCTGGTAGTGAGCTGCCACCACCCTGCTAGTGAGCTCCACCACCCTGCTAGTAGCTGCCCACCACCCTGCTAGTGGACTGCCCACCACCCTGCTAGTGACTCCCCCATAACCACCCTCCTAGTGAGACTCCCCACCACCCTCTAGTGAGCTGCCCACCACCCTGCTACTGAGCTCCCACCACCCTGCTAGTGATCTCCCCACCACCCTCCTAGTGAGCGCCCCACCACCCTGCTAGTACCATCCTTACCACCATGCTAGTGAGCTGCCCACCACCTGCAGTGAGCTCCCACCACTCTGGAGTGAGCTGGTCACCACTTGCCAGTGAGCTGCCACCACCTGCCAGTGGCTTCCGCACCCTGCTAGTGAGCTGCCCACCACCCTGCCAATGAGCTGCCCACCACCTTGCTATGAGCTGCCCACCACCCTGCCAATGAGCTGCCCACCACCCTGCCAGTGAGCTCCCACCACCCTGCAGTGAGCTCCCACCACCCTGCCAGGAGCTGTCCATCACCCTGCAGTGACTGCCCACCCCCTGCAATCTCATGTTAGCTGCTCAGTTCGCTACTCATTGCTTGGAATCAGTGAGTCTGCACCACCTGCTAGGAGCTGCCCACCACACTGCTAGTGAGCTCCCACCACCCTGCTAGTGAGCTGCCCACCACCCTGCTAGTGAGCTCCCCATAACCCTGCTACTGAGCAGCCCTCCACCCTGCTACTGAGCTGCCCACCACCCTGCTAGTGGACTGCCCACCACCCTGCTAGTGATCTCAATACCACCCTCCTAGAGAGCTCCCCACCACCCTGCTACTGAGCTGCCCACCACCCTGCTAGTGGACTGCCCACCACCCTGCTAGTGATCTCCCCACCACCCTCCTAGTGATCTCCCCACCACAATCCTAGTGAGCTCCCCACCACCCTGCTACTGAGCTGCCCACCAGCCTCCTAGTAAGCTCTCCACCACCATGCTAGAGAGCTCCCCATCACCCTGCTACTGAGCTGCCCACCACCCTGCTAGTAAGCTCTCCACCACCATGCTAGTGAGCTCCCCACCACCCTACTAGTGATCTCCCCTCCACCCTCCTAGTGAGCGCCCCACCACCCTGCTAGTGAGCTCCCTACCACCCTGCTAGTGAGCTCCTTACCACCATGCTAGTGAGCTGCCCACCACCTTGCCAGTGAGCTGCCCACCACCTGCCAGTGAGCTGCCCACCACCCTGGTAGTGAGCTGGTCACCACCCTGCCTGTGAGCTGTCCACCACCTTGCCAGTGAGCTGTCCACCACCCTGCCAATTAGCTGCCCACCATCTTGCCAGTGAGCTCCCCACCACCCTGCCAAGGAGCTGTCCATCACCCTGCCAGTGATCTGCCCACCACCCTGAGCAATCTCATGTCAGCTGCTTGCAGATTCAGCTGCGTGAGACGTCATGTGCTTGGAATATCAGCTGCAAAGTCTGCGTCATATATCAGCTGCTTGACATAACATGCAGTGTTAACTCCAGGAAGAATCACTGTATTTCCTGCAAGAATCATAGTATTCTTTTCTCAGTCTTTTATACACAGCTGAGATCTGTTTGTCTCTGTATATACTCTGAGAGATGTGTATCTCTGTATATATCTGGAGTTTACCTGGAGAGGGTTTCGGGGGTCAACGCCCCTGAGGCTCGGTCTGAGACCAGATCTTATAGTATATCAGGGTCTTATCAACCAGGCTGTTACTGCCGGCCGCACGCAAACTGACGTACGAACCACAGTCCGGTTGGTCAGGTACTAACTTTAGGTGCCTGTCCAGTGCCTTCTTGAAGACAGCCAGGGGTCTATTGGAAATCTCCCTAATGTATGTTGGGAGGCAGTTGAACAGTCTTGGGCCCCGGACACTTATGGTGTTGTCTCAGTGTACTCGTGGCACCCCTGCTTTTCATTGGGGAAATGTTGCATCTCCTTCCGAGTCTTTTGCTTTCATAGGGAGTGATTTTCGTGTGCAGGTTTGGTACCAATCTCTCCAGGACCTTCCAAGTGTATATTATCATGTATCTCTCTCGCCTGCGTTCCAGGGAATACAGATCAATTACCTTCAACTGTTCCCAGTAATATAGGTGCTTTATCGTACTTATGTGTGCTGTGAAAGTTCTTTGTACACTCTCCAGGTCTGTAATGTCGCCAGCCTTGAAGGGGGCTGTTAGTGGAATAGTATTCTAGCCTGAGAGAACAAGTGATTTGAAGAGTGTCATCATGGGTTTTGTGTCTCTAGTTTTGAAGGTTCTTATTATCCATCCTATCATTTTCCTTGCTGATGAGGTAGATACATTGTTGTGGTCTTTAAAGGCGAGATCCTCTGACATTATCACTCCCAAGTCCTTCACATTTCTTTTTCGCTCTATTGCATGGTTAGAATTTGTCGTATACCCTAATACATTTTTTATTTCCTCAAGTTTTCCATATCTGAGTAGTTGAAATTTCTCCTCGTTGAACTTCATATTGTTTTGAGTGGCCCATTTGAAGATTTGATTGATGTCCGCTTGGAGTCTTGCAGTGTCTTCAATGGAGGTCACTGCCATGGCAATCCGGGTGTCATCCGCAAAGGAAGACACGCAGCTATGGCTTACATCTCTGTCTATGTCAGAAATGAGGATGAGGAATAAAATGGGAGCGAGTACTGTGCCTTGTGGAACAGAGCTTTTCACCGTGGCTGCCTGGGACTTTACTCTGTTTACTATTACTCTTTGTGTTCTATTTGTCAGGAAGTTATAGATCCATTTACCAACTTTTCCTGTTATTCCTTTATCACGCATTTTGTGTGCTGTTACGCCATGGTCACACTTGTCTAAAGCTTTTGCAAATTCTGTGTATATTACATCTGTATATTGTTTATCCTCAACAGAATCCAGGACCCTGTCATAGTGGTCCAGGAGCTGGGACAGGCAGGAGCGACTTGCTCTAAACCCGTATTGCTCTGGGTTGTGTAATTGATGGGTATCTAGGTGGTTGGCGATCTTGCTTCTTAGAACCCTCTCAAAGATATTAATAATATGGGATGTTAGCGCTGTCGGTCTGTAGTACTTTGCAGTTGCTTTACTCTGAGAGTTGTGTCTCTCTGTATATACTCTGAGAGTTGTGTCTCTCTGTATATACTCTGAGAGTTGTGTCTCTCTGTATATACTCTGAGAGTTGTGTCTCTCTGCATATACCCTGACAGTTGTGTCTCTCTGTATATACTCTGAGTTGTGTCTCTCTGTATATACTCTGAGAGTTGTCTCTCTGTATATACTCTGAGAGTTGTGTCTCTCTGCATATACCCTGACAGTTGTGTCTCTCTGTATATACTCTGAGTTGTGTCTCTCTGTATATACTCTGAGAGTTGTGTCTCTCTGTATATACCCTGAGAGTTGTCTCTCTGTATATACCCTGAGAGTTGTCTCTCTGTATATACTCTGAGAGTTGTGTCTCTCTGTATATACTCTGAGAGGTGTGTATCTCTGTATATACCCTGAGAGTTGTCTCTCTGTATATACTCTGAGAGTTGTGTGTCTCTGTATATACCCTGAGAGTTATGTCTCTCTGTATATACTCTGAGTTGTGTATGTATATACTCTGAGAGTTGTCTCTGTATATACTCTGAGTTGTGTCTCTCTGTATATACTCTGAGAGGTGTGTCTCTCTGTATATACCCTGAGAGTTGTATCTCTGTATATACTCTGAGAGTTGTGTCTCTCTGTATATACCCTGAGAGTTATGTCTCTCTGTATATACTCTGAGTTGTGTATGTATATACTCTGAGAGTTGTCTCTGTATATACTCTGAGTTGTGTCTCTCGTATATACTCTGAGAGGTGTGTCTCTCTGTATATACCCTGAGAGTTGTCTCTCTGTATATACTCTGAGAGTTGTGTCTCTCTGTATATACCCTGAGAGTTATGTCTCTCTGTATATACTCTGAGTTGTGTATGTATATACTCTGAGAGTTGTCTCTCTGTATATACTCTGAGAGTTGTGTCTCTGTATATACTCTGAGAGTTGTGCCTCTGTATATACTCTGAGAGTTGTCTCTCTGTATATACTCTGAGAGTTGTGTCTCTGTATATACTCTGAGAGTTGTGTCTCTGTATATACTCTGAGAGTTGTGTCTCTGTATATACTCTGAGAGTTGTGTCTCTGTATATACTCTGAGAGTTGTGTCTCTGTATATACTCTGAGAGTTGTGTCTCTGTATATACTCTGAGAGTTGTCTCTCTGTATATACTCTGAGAGTTGTGTCTCTGTATATACTCTGAGAGTTGTGTCTCTGTATATACTCTGAGAGTTGTCTGTAGTTGCGTATACGTTTACTTCACTTCATACACTCGCTCCCTCTCTCCATCACTCCCCCACTCTCTCCATCACTCCCACTTCTCATCATCCTCTCACATTCTCCTCTCCATCACTCCTTCAACTCTCCCTCTCTCATCACTCCTTCAACTCTTCCTCTCTCACATCACTCCCTCACATTCCTCTCTCCATCACTCCCTACTCTTCCTCACAATCTCTCTCTCCATCACTCCCTCACATTCTCCCTCTCTCCATCACTCCTTCACACTCTCCCTCTCTCCATCACTCCTTCACACTCTTCCTCTCTCCACATCACTCCCTCACACTCTCCCTCTCTCCATCACTCCCTCACTCTCTCCCTCACAATCTCCCTCTCTCAATCACTCCCTCACACTCTCCCTCTCTCCATCACTCCCTCACACTCTCCCTCTCTCCATCACTCCCTCACTCTCTCCCTCACAATCTCCCTCTCTCCATCGCTCCCTCACATTCTCCCTCTCTCCATCACTCCTTCACACTCTCCCTCTCTCCATCACTCCTTCACACTCTTCCTCTCTCCACATCACTCCCTCACACTCTTCCTCTCTCCATCACTTCCTCACACTCTACCTCTCTTCATCACTCCCTCACTCTCTCCATCACTCCCTCACACTCTCCCTCTCTCCATCACTCCCTCACTCTCTCCCTCACAATCTCCCTCGCTCCATCACATTCTCCCTCTCTCCATCACTCCTTCACACTCTCCCTCTCTCCATCACTTCTTCACACTCTTCCTCTCTCCACATCACTCCCTCACACTCTCCCTCTCTCCATCACTCCCTCACTCTCTCCCTCTCTCCATCACTCCCTCACACTCTCCCTCTCTCCATCACTCCCTCACACTCTCCCTCTCTTCATCACTCCCTCACACTCTCCCTCCATCACTCCCTCATACTCTCCCTCTCTCCATCACACTCTCCTCTCTCCCTCACATATCTCCATCACACTACGTCTCCATCACTCCCTCACACTACGTCTCCATCACTCCCTCACACTGTCTCCATCACTCCACCCACACATTAGTGGTGCAGTAAAACGCTGCAGATTCAGGCTGCAGGGTGCCTGTCCTTCAAGGACTCCCACAAGGATGGACCACCCGTAGATTATAAGAGCCTACAATAGCTCCTTCTACTGCGAATTCGCGGTAAAATGTACATCTTGCACACTATACTAGCACTATTGCTAGTCGATAAATAACAGTACTGAAGTGGGCGGCTGCCACCCAGTGATCGACGCTCGTTGGTCTTCCACTAAATCTAACACAAATCATTAAAATCTTAGGTTGTAAGTTTTATTGATTGAATCTAATCATACTTCTTTCCAAGGAAAAAAAGTTACAATACAGTTCTAAAATTAAACTTAGGTGGATATTTGGTTAATAAGTTCTTAAAACTTATGAAGGATACGATGGTGATCAAGGCCGCATAGCAACTCCACACTCCATTCAAGAAAATATTGATATCTAATATATGAATTACAATAAACTGTGAGGAAGCTCACTAATGAAGCTCTTAATGTTGGTAGAGAGGATGATCTTTATTGAGAAACGTTTCGCCACACAGTGGCTTCATCAGTCCAATACAAAGAACAGTGTAGAGATAGGAGTATGAGGTAATCAGTCCCTCAGCATGGAATCGATGTGTTCAGTCCATCAATCTTGAATAACATTGGTAGAGAGTTGATAGACTGGATCTTCATGTTTGTATTCAGCTTGACTAAATAAGAGTGTAAGGTGTTTGTCCTTGAGACTAGGACACCGGGGAAGCCACTAAGCCGTAGCTTGTTGGTTTCTGAGGAACTGGGTGGGTGACGTGCAAGAATCCTCGCCACTTCTGAGATCCTGCCGGTTTGTTTCGAGTATAAATCTCTAAAGAACTGATGGTCATGTCTATCTAATAACTCTTTGTTTTAACAGCAGTCTTCTTGTAGCGGCAATTGCACCTGATATCTCGTAGACAGTATTCAGCAGTGTAACCCCTTCATGGACGGAAGGAGCACTGCCTAGGTGCCTGGGAAGATGTCCTCTTTCCTGTACCTCTTTTGCTTCGCTGCTGATTTGGTACTTAATTTCGTGGTATGCTCTGCTGGTGGTGAGTGTGATGATGTTCTGGTGAACTCTTGCTTGGGGCTGTGTTGGTGGGAGACGACACTGCTGTTGTTAGCTTCCTCTTTCTCTTCCACATCATCTTCTTTTACTCTACCACGATCTTTAACAGACCTACCAGATATATATCTGTACTAGTGCTTCGACCTGGCACTTGTTAAGTTACAGTGTCTCTGGATAAAAGAACGCCTCACTTGGGGTTGCAAAGTGTACTGGTAGGTACTGGAACTGTGATGTCAGGTGGAGCTGACAGATCCAAGGTTTGTTTCGTCCTTGGGTAATAGATGTGTTCCTACAGTGGCGGCGGCCTAAGAAGTTGTGAAGTTTCCAGTTACGGTCTCTCTCTCTCTCTCTCTCTCTCTCTCTCTCTCTCTCTCTCTCTCTCTCTCTCTCTCTCTCTTCTCTCTCTCTCTCCCTCCCTCCCCACATCATTTACCTAGGCAGGTGTTTTTCTCCCTGGTTGTTGAGTGCCCTGCTGCAGCAGGGACGTGATTATTCATGATAATACCCACAAACTTCACAACTTGGCCCACAGCGCAGAGTTCACTACATTAACTGCTGTTTGTGTAGCTTCAACTTTCCCAGCTGATCATTCCCACGACAGTCACAACACACGGCCCCACACTCCCACACTTATGTAGCAGATAAAGAAGGAGGGGAAGAGGAAGAAGAGGAAACGGAAGAAAAGGAATAGGAGAAAGAAGAGGAGTAGAGGAAGAGAAGAGAAGGAAGAGGAAAAGAATGAGGAGGAGGAAGAGAAGGAAGAGGAACAGGAGGACGAAGAAGAGTAGAACGAGGAGGACGAATAGGAGAGCAAGTACGAGGAACAATCGACATCTCTGAGGTAAGAGAAGATAATCATCACTAAATACTCAAGTAGAATTCTAACACTAAGCACACAGGGGTCATACAGGGGTCACACAGGGGTCACCCAGGGATCACACAATGGTCATACAGGGATCACACAGGGGTCACACAGGGGTCATACAGGGGTCACACAGGGGACGTATAGCCCCCAGAAAATGAGCGCAGATTATATTGTAATAAAAAAAAGGGATAAGGAACTTCCCTTAAAAAAAGACTACTGATTAGGTTCTTATCTCAGTGAGGACAGAATCAGAACACTTTTTCTTGGAATACAAACCTAAGAGGAAAAACAGTTTTACATAAGAACTTTACTGATTATTTGACGTCTGAGGGAAGAAAAACAACTCGGGGATCTTCTTGGACTTAAAGAGTAAGATTAAGAGTGAGATTAATATGTAAGATGCTCCTGAAATGTGATTATATATTGAGTTACGTATTTCAGGTAGCCTAGTTGGTGCCAGGGATGTGAGAAGTGAGGTGGGGGTGAGGTGGGGGTGAGGTGGGGATGTATGATGGGGTAATGTGTAGAGGTATGGTGGGCGTGAGTGAAATCATTCTGTATGATCCTCACTGCATATCAGTTCAATTTAGTTTAAAGACTGTCTACTACATCAAATCATTAAGGCTCCATGTCACCTGTACACCACCAGTCAATATATATACTGAGATTACACACCTCTCGTAAATGCAATGAAATTCACACATCTCTCGAGGTATATATACCGAGAAATACACACATCTCTGCGTATTTACAAAAAAAGAAATACACTTTTTGCCGAATATGTACTGAGCGTTAAATGTCTGAGTATATTCATGGAGAGACACTGAGACTACGGACCATACTCAAGGAGAAAGGCCTAGGGCTAAGCATAATGCATGGTACATTGCCCAAGTCTCGTATCAACCTAAGATCTTTCACAGCCAATGCTCATCTGGCATATCCAACAGCAGCCTTCATATATCTCAACAAAATGTCATCCCAGGCCCTTTACACAACATATATGAGGCCCATCAAGCATGCAGTACCAACATGGAAACCACACCTCACAAAAGTATGGTCATCAGACCCCCAAAATTCTAATAATTTGTCAATGGTTTGTGACCGTACTGGAGTAGTGAACAGCAGAGTGAAGGTCTACCAAGATCTGACCACCGGGAGGGTTGTTAAAATTGGCTCATTTCAGAAATCGCAGCTGCTGATCCTAAAATTCGGGAAGGCGGTTGTATCTTCCTTATTATTAGCTGTATTACAATATTTGTATATCAAACTTGGGTTTCAGAGGTCAAACCCTTAAACCAAAAGAATACAAATACACTTATTTTTGAGAATCACTTTATTGTCGTGTTTCAGAATAATGTATTTCAGGAAGCATGCTGAAGATTCAGTGAAAAATCTTTCTAAATCAATAAACAGATTTTTAAATCATACAAGATGCAACGGTAAAATAAGTTAACTGTTACTCTTTCCCAGACTCGGTTTAGTTCTCAAATGTGTTCTCTAGTTTCTCTGAAACCTGGTTTGCGGATTTTCATCGGACGTAAGTTGGCAGGATTCATAAGAACATAAGAAAGAAGGAACACTGCAGCAGGCCTACTGGCCCATGCGAGGCAGTTCCAATTCATCCTCCGGCTTAAGCCAATGGCTTAAGGTAGTAAGGTCAGGTCCCATTCACAAAGGAAGGAGCACGGCAACTGACCTAGTAGCACAAGCCAGTCGGGTCCAACTCACACCACCCACACCCACTCATGTATTTATCTAACATATTTTTAAAACTACACATCGTCTTAGCATCTATGACGGTACTCGGGAGTTTGTTCCATTCATCCACAACTCTATTACCAAACCAGTGCTTTCCTAAATCATTCCTGAATCTGAACTTTTCCAAATTAAATCCATTGCTGCGAGTCCTGTCTTGGCTAGATATTTTTAGCACGCTATTAACATCTCCTTTATTTATTCCTGTTTTCCATTTATACACCTCAATCATATCCTCCCTAATTCTACGCCTTTCTAGAGAGTGCAGCATAATCTAAATGAGGTCTAACCAAGGATATATAGAGTTGAAGAACAACCTGAAGACTTCTATTATTTATACTTCTTGATATGAAGCCAAGGATTCTGCTCGCTTTATTGCGAACACTTATGCACTGTTGTCTTGGTTTTAGATTACTGCTAACCAGAACTCCTAAATCCTTTTCGCAATCAGTAATATTAAGATCTACATTATTTAGTTTATATGTGGCATGGTTATTTTCCTGTCCAACATTTAGAATTTTGCCTTTGTCTATATTAAACTGCATCTTCACTGGAGTAATGGAGAAGAAGAATTAACAGGTCAATGTCCTCTCCAATCAGTGTGGTGGAATGTGCCTATGCAATGTTAATTGCTACCTTAGTGTTGTCTACATCATCGTCCCCTCTGTCTGAATGACCGTGTAGCCCCTCCCCCTCCCCTCAGTTAATCACTTATTAAGCTGATTAGTGCTAAGTGTTAAGATAGAAATTCCTTTGCTTTCCTTTAAATTTCATCATCTCTTCTATAGACAGATCTTTGTCCTGGACACTACAAGGCATCGCTGGGGTTAATGGTTCTGTCAGGAGCAACTTAGACGTCAGATATTTACAAAGGATCTTGGTACCGTCTTTACTGACTGTACAATGATTCATTCGATGATGTTCCTTCCCACGGATGCGCATTCATGCACATTAGCATCTTCTTTACGCATCATAATGTTGGCGATATTTCTCAAAAAGGTGTCGGAGGAGGAAAGTGAGCATGAAGTCAGCTCTGTGCTTATCTTTGAAAGATTTGCTCAATCTCTTTCAATACTGACATTAATTGAATATTTGTGTAGTTCACGTAGAGTGTATGTGAGATCACTGAACTCTTCACGGCACGAGATGAACTTAGAAATTATGGGAGCAAAATATCTTTCACAATGCTCGCTTTTCTTCCGTCATCTTGCTGCCTGAGTTCTTTTAGTGATTTCATGTGTATGTACGTGATGACTATCACAACCGAGGTCTGCCTAAAAGCGATTTGTTTGACTAATTATATGAATTCCTTCTTGAAACTTCCTGAGACATCTGCGTGTTTGTTATTGTATTGTTGTATATAAAATGGGCAGCATGAAGCATCTCCACCATAGTACTTAGTACACAGTAAACGACCAGTCATCAAAACGACTTTCAATGCATTATTGGATTTTCCTGGCAAAGGAATCTAGCATGACGTAGATGTAGTCTGAGCCTCCAGGGACAACCTGGCCTCACAGAAAAGGGACTTAGACTAGCTGTTGAAAGGCCCAATAGACACAAGTGCACTACTCTTCAGTAAGTTTGGGGGAAGTTCTTTTCTTCTACTGACTCTCAATTTCATGTTGATTTATATACCGTTTAGAAATTCTAAGTGTATCTTACAGCCAGCCGTCACAACTATGTACCCTTGTTGCACTGATGTTGTCATCTACGCGTGACGTGACATCATTCACATCTTCTCACCTTCCTTTGTAGACTGGACGGCTTTCATGGTCTAAACACTCATATTCTAGATTTTAAAAAGAGACACAAATATTCAATAATCAAGGAAATAACGATGAATAAAGGTCGAAAAAATAAAATAGTTTGGGAAAGCTGGCAGCAATATTGGCCGCCATCTTGGATCTACGAATTCAATGGACCAAATTATAATGATTTGATAACAATAATTCTGATTTTTAGGATCAGCGGCGACCATCTTGGAAATGATTCAATTTCATTTCAGTTCCAATTGTCAGATTTTTATTATCTTTTTTTTTCTAGTTTAAAATACTAAGTGGATCAAAAAATGCAGAAAAATCTTTGGTTAGGCTTTTTAGAAGGTTATGGTGTTTTTTCATAAACTGAAACGCCTTTACTGAAGACTAGTTTCAAAGATAAACGAGAGCCTTAAGAATCTGAATCAAACGAAGTTGATGGATAAAAGAATCATATGAGACACAACAACAACGTACAAAATACTTAGGATTGATAAGGTAGACACGGATTAGCTAGATGAATGGCGGAAAACAAGTATTGGGGGGTACAGTTGGTTAAAACGACCAAAAAGCCACAGGAAGGTCGGAAATGTTTGTTCAGTCTAAGGTTGGTCTGGAAGTGGAGGCAGATTCCATGCATAGTTTTAAGAGCAGGTATGATAGCTCTCACGAGATTAGAAGGGAGTCATCCTAGCAAGTGGCAAGTCGATTAGAATACCCAGGAGCTAGGATTCAACCACTGCAAACACTTAAAGGAGGGTACGCATACACACACACGAAGGTTTACCTCGACCAATGATTTTCGATATAAACAATGAATTGCAGGTCGTTATAGGAGGGTAATATGTTCGACCAGACAGATCTTCTAGAACCAACTACCACCATCACTTCCGCCACCACCATCACCAGTACCACCACCACCACAACTACATCACCACATCCAACATCACCACAACTCCATCACCACCACAACTCCATCACCACCATCAACACCACCACCACAACTACATCACCACAACCACATCATCACCATAACCACCACTACCATCACAATCAACACCACAACTACCACTTGCCTTTATGTCTGGCTGGTAGACGTTCCAGGAACATACGTATACATACAGAGCCCAAATGTCTTCATAGACGCACTTACCTGTGCTGAGATTCATTTATATTTCACTATTCCAATCTCTTTCACTATTTCTCACATTATCAAGAAATACTAAAAATAAATAACTCAGAGGAAGATGCCACTAATCTTCAGGACTTACACAAGTTCGTGTCGTGGTCAGAATAGTGGTAGATGCAGTTCAGTGTAGATATATGCATAGTTCTGAAGCTCGGGAATGTAAATAACCCAAGCACTGATAAACTAAATAATATAGAACTTGGACATACAGAATGCGAAAAGGACTTATGAGTTATGGTAAACATGAACCTGAAGCCAAGACAGCCATGCCTAAGCGTACGTAATGAGGCTAACAAATTTCTGGGATTTGTATCAAGAAGTAACAGAAATCCAGAGGTTATACTACAGCTCTACACCCGGAGATCGATCCCATGTTATTGTAGTCCGCCTCGTGGGTAGCAAGTAGTTCCGCTTTAAATTGATGAATTACATAGACGAATTTGGTTAAAAAATTACATAATATTAGGCTGTTTGATGAGGTTTTTTACTAGTAAGGTTTGGTGCCATAACATTTTTTTCACACCATACTCAGTGAAGATATATATGAATTAATTCTTGAAAATAAATTTGGGAAATGTTAAAATTTTAGTTTTTTTCAGCCTACTTGACCTGTTAGGTTTGACATTAATTATAAGAGTTCAATATTTCAGTGATGAATCCATCACCAGGAATCATGTTTTGAAACACGACTTAATATTGTATGAACGTATTTCGTAACAGAAATTACATTATACATTAGCAAAACATGAGGATTTTTTTTAAAACAATTAGATAAACATTAAGGAGCTGATGTAAAGTTGTGTAAGAATCAAGTAGTTACTCGCTAAGACAGAATATTAAATATAATTAGGCAAATGAACTCACCAAAAGAAGGAAAACTATAATTATTTCAGAGTAAAATAATTAACTGCAGAATCATTATCATTTAGTCCAAGTTCAAGTTGTTCAGTACATGGGCTCTAAATTTCATGATTCCAATGCGTTAAGTGCTTCAGATGTTAAGTGCTTCAGATGTTAAGTGCTTCAGATATAATTTTAAAATCATCTATACTAAGTGCAAGACAATGAGATTCTGAATTAATTTTTTTCTGCAGAGAGTGGTGGTTTGGTCATAGGTGTTAGGCTTCTATGTGATAACACTCTGTGGTCACAAACACTAGTCTTAACATTTCTGAAAGTGTTTTTCACATATCTAATGTTACAGAGGGGCTGCTGTAGGATCCTCAATGTAAATATAAATTGCTACCAATAGAAAATGGCTTTACAAAAATGAATTTAAGTTTATTCCCTGGATACCTAGCTTGTAGCAATTTTGAATATTGTGTTCTAATATCATAAGTCGGATGTCTTTTTATGGATATTTGAGTTATAATATTAGAAGAGAAGTTAACAGCCTCTGGGTCTATACTCGTCATATGGTCTTCTTGTTCATTCCTGACTATTCACATTATCAGCATAAAGAGACACATGAGACTCAATCCCATATACTATATTCACATTAACCAGAAACAACACCGGCAGTAATACCGACCCTTGCAAAACCCTGCTTGTTACTCTTCCCTCTTCTGACAACTCTTCCTTGACAATCACTCCTTGACATCTCTTCCTTGACAATCACTCCCTGACATCTCTTCCTTGACAATCACTCCCTGACATCTCTTCCTTGACAATCACTCCCTGACATCTCTTCCTTGACAATCACTCCCTGACATCTCTTCCTTGACAATCACTCCCTGACATCTCTTCCTTGACAATCACTCCCTGACATCTCTTCCTTGACAATCACTCCCTGACATCTCTTCCTTGACAATCACTCCATGACATCTCTTCCTTGACAATCACTCCATGACATCTCTTCCTTGACAATCACTCCCTGACATCTCTTCCTTGACAATCACTCCATGACATCTCTTCCTTGACAATCACTCCCTGACATCTCTTCCTTGACAATCACTCCCTGACATCTCTTCCTTGACAATCACTCCCTGACATCTCTTCCTTGACAATCACTCCATGACATCTCTTCCTTGACAATCACTCTATGACATCTCTTCCTTGACAATCACTCCATGACAACTCTTCCTTGACAATCACTCCCTGACATCTCTTCCTTGACAATCACTCCCTGACATCTCTTCCTTGACAATCACTCCCTGACATCTCTTCCTTGACAATCACTCCATGACATCTCTTCCTTGACAATCACTCCCTGACATCTCTTCCTTGACAATCACTCCATGACATCTCTTCCTTGACAATCACTCCATGACATCTCTTCCTTGACAATCACTCCTTGCTTCCTTCCCCTAAGTTAGTAGTTGTGCCGCGTGAGCGACTAGTTTATTATGCACCACATGACCATCCTGTGAGTGTTAGTATAAACAAATGTTGTTGTTAGATAAGACACATATGCAACAGTTAGGTATCTTTATTTCGAAACGTTTCGCCTACACAGTAGGCTTCTTCAGTCGATTACAGAAAAGTTGGTAGAAGCAGAAGAGATGTGAAGACGATGTAATCTGAAGATCAAGTTTTGAGGTGGTCAGTCCCTTAGCCTGGAGGAGAGTATTTGTTCCATAGTCTGAAACAATGTGAAGTTGAAGTGACAGTATGGAGCCTTATGTACTGTCAGGAGGTGAGATGGAGGTCACTAGTAGAAGCAAGAATGTAATCACTGAGAGGTCACGACCCTCTCAAACTCAACCACTCTCACTAGTAGGAGGGATTAGTACCAAAGTTCCAAACTTGCACACGAAAATCACTTCTTTTGAAAGCAAAAGACTCGGCAGGAGATGCAACATTCCCCCAATGAAAAGCAGGGGCGCCACGAGACTGTTCAACTGCCTCCCAGCATACTTAAGGGGGATTACCAATAGACCCCTGGCTGTCCTCAAGAAGGCACTGGACAGGCACCTAAAGTCAGTACCTAACCAACCGGGCTGTGGTTCGTACGTCAGTTTGCGTGCGGCCAGCAGTAATAGCCTGGTTGATCAGACCCTGATCCACCACGAGGCCTGGTCTCAGACCGAGCCGCGGGGGCGTTGACCCCCGAAACCCTCTCCAGGTATACTCCAAGTAACCCCTAGACATAAAAACACACACAAAACATTGGTCATAACTGGGTTGCAATCTCCATGAAGACAGTTTGTTCTAGTTGACGCAAAATGTGGATACAACCTCAAGATTGAAATCTTGAGGTGTTTTGCAATATTCTGCAAGGTTTACATGGAGGTGTCTCCGGAAGGTTGGATGTTTGGACACTAAGATATAACGCTCCAGTGTATGGCCCTGTCTCTGTCCACACACTTTGCATTTTGTCATTGACATCTCTATTCGAATTATACTACCAGAGATACTTATAACATAGCCTAGTCTAGCAGTAACAACATCTTGCAGTCTACTAACCTTGTTACTTATTACTATGATGAATAATGGATCTGCTAGTTTATATCTGAACTGTTCCACTTTCCTCAGGCTCCTTTGCTAGTTCCTTTCTGACAATGTTTTATAAACTTCTGTTTGAAAAAAACCAAGTTATACTCAACATTCTCTTCAATTAATGCTTGTTTACCTAATTCATCAAGTTTGATATGCTCCTGGAGGCTTGTATGAGTGAGAGTCAACAAAATCTTTACTGTGAACCCTTAATAATGTGTGTGTATCTGTGCCTAGCTTCAAACACAAGCATACCTCATTCAGGTCTCAGGTTATGTAGAGCAAGTAATGAGGAAATAAACTCAGTTACAATTACACTGTGTGTGGTTGCAGTTCCCACAAGAAACGTTTTTATCCACCGGAGTACGTACGTTCTTTGTTATTGCAACCACCTGCTTCCCAGGTGTTTGTCCAAGTAACGTGTGGGTTACAGTATCAAATACCGTATTGCAGTCGAAGAATATAAGTCCACCCAACCCTTTCATATCTCACCTCATTTTGAAGAAAACTTCTACAGGTTGATATGACAAAACCTGCATCTCTTTAATCCGTGCTGGTTATCGTTTATGAAACAACTTCTTTTCTGATTTTCTACTCCATTACTTTGCATGGTATGCCAGTCAGTGATACTGGTCTATAATTCAGCGCTTTCTGACTTAAATAAAGGGACTATGTTCGCTGTCTTTCAGATCTCAAGTTCTAAACTATCCCTTGTCCATTGACTTGTTATAGATCTGAACTAGTGGCCAAGACAGTGTTTATGCCCTATTTCACAGAATCCTTTATGTCAGTTTTAAAGTCCCATCGACTTTGACGTATCCAGCTTTATCAAAAGTTTCTTGACCTCTTTCTCCTGTTGGGTATTTGGTGTTCAGCAGCTGTCAGTATTCCTTTCACCCCCCTCTCCTTCCCTTCTTGGCTTCCTGGTATTGTTCCTGAGTTCTCTTTAAATCGCTTTTTGAACACTGAAGAATTTCTTGTTCTTCGAATGCCTTTCTCTTTTTTTCAGAAGTTTTGGCTGAGATCTCGACTCCAGTGTTATGTCATTTTTCAAAATATTGCTCATCTTCTCTCCTAACTCTTGCATATTATATATTATATTTTGTTCTCGTCTGTCTCCCGTTTTCTATAATTGTTCCACCCTATTGCGTTTTTCTCTTTTGCCTGTCTGTAACTTTCGTTCAACTAAGTGCTTTCTTTTTTTTACTGATTTCCTCCTCGTCCTCTTCTTATTTTTTTCTCCCTTTTTTTCGTCTTCCTTTCTTCTTCTTCTTCGTCTTCTTCTTCGGCTTCTTCTTCTTCTTCTTCTTCTTCTTCTTCTTCTTCTTCTTCTTCTTCTTCTTCTTCTTCTTCTTCTTCTTCTGGGAGAGAAATATTCTTCTACCTCCCAAAACTTTCCAGGTATTCCATCGTCTGCTGACTTTCCTTCCAGTTCCCTCCCACTGCACTGCAATCAAGAATTCTCTCATCGCTTTGAAGATCCTCTTTGAAAGTCTGCTTTCTCGCAAACTCCTGCCATTCTTTTCTCTATGTTTAGATCCACAAGGAACTTGGTGTTCAGTACTTTATGTTCGCCAGCGCCAAGGGAGCTCTCAGCTCTCAGCTCTCAGCTCTCAGCTTCTATTTCGTCCATGGGCCTCTAGGGAGGTTCTTGATGTTGGTAGTCGACTCTTTATCTGAAGAATTAAACCTGAATGAATCCCATTTCCCAGGGCAATGTATGACCCCTTTGTGTTTAGTGCTCCCCAGTAAAAATATTAATGTGTAGATGAATGGTTCAGAGAACCGACAAGTTATAAATTAGACACATATGCAACACTTGGGTATCTTTATTAAGGAAACGTTTCGCCACACAGTGGCTTCATCAGTCCAATACAAAGTAGATTGATGGACTGAACACATCGACTCCAGGCCGAGGGACTGATTACCTCAAACTCCTCCTCTGCTTACACCTTTCTACTTTTTATTGGACTGATGAAGCCATTGTGTGGCGAAACGTTTCCTTAATAAAGATACCCAAGTGTTGCATATGTGTCTAATTTATAAAAATATTAATAATAATAATAATTATTATTATTATTGTTATTATTATTATTATTATTATTATTATTATTATTATTATTATTATAGTAATTATAATATTAATAATTATTATTATAATTGTAATAACAATTATTTTTTAATAATTATTATTAAAAGTATTATTTAATAATTATTATTATAATTGCAATAACAATAATAGTAATAACAATTATTTTTCATCTGTAACTGATGTATTTGCAATTAATATAAAATCAGTTCTTGGTGACTCATCTTCTTGTGTCCACCTTGTGCTGACATAAAATTTCCGCTAACCCCTTCCTTCAACCTAGCCCTCCATGACTCACGAAATCGTAATAACGCTATTGGAAAAAAACCAGGGTACGGGTGGGGTTAGAATCCGTGGCGAGTGAGTTGCCATGGGTTCTAACTCCACCCAAACTGTGGTGATCCATCCTAATCTATTTTAGCCCAGTGGTCTTCCTGCTGCTTCTGCTCTGGTGACAAGTATTGCTTGTTATCGTCTTCATGACTACCTCGGTCTCCTCTTGTTAGGCGACGAGTTGTAAATAACAGTAACTACTACTTTGGGTTCCCCAGTATTAATTGTGTTCACTTTGTCGTCATTTGTCTCTTGTTTGTTTATTCCTCATATCTCTTTAGAACTGCACTGATTTGTGATTATCGCTGCCCCTCTTATGCCTCCTCTGTTTCCTATAACTTCCCTTATTACTTTATATCCTGCTGAGAATATCCCATCTAATATTTCATTTATGTTTGTCCTTGTGATAACTATGATGGCTGGGATTACTGTTGCTATTCGTTCTTTCATCTCATCTTTATTATTTGATAATCCATCTGCATTTGTGTACGAGACTGAACATTCGTTTTCCATGCTCTTATTTACTGTGCTTGGTCTTTCTGCTTATTACTCCTCTGTCAGGAGTGGGGTGGGTAGGGCCGTGGTTGGTGTGTGCATTAGGCAGCATTGAAATTTTTGTCAAAGCTGCACTCTTCAGGCATTGGTCCTTATATACATCTTAGATTCAGTGCCAAATATAAAGTTGATTGGATGAGGTTCAGCCTACAGCATTTGCGACTGAAATTTTTGAATTTGTCTGTATTACTGAGTAGCGCAGCGCAGTGTTTTATGTACTCTGCGGTATTTATAAACATTAACTTGATCAGTGATTATGCTGGAGCTGTCATTGCTACCGCCACCTTAATGGACTATGGCATTATCACCAAGGACGACAAAAGTCAAGTTATGGAACCACAGAAGTTACGAGATGCCAGACACAAATACTGAATGGAGAAGCAAGAAAATGAGCACCAAACTTGGAAAATATCACATCTCTGTATTTTGATCGTAAGAAAATCTCCATTATCCATCCTATCAGTTTCCTCGCAGATGTGATAGTGGCATTGTTGTGGTCCTTGAAGGTGAGGTCTTCGTACATTACCACACCCAGGTCCTTCACATTACTTTTCCGCTCTATTGTGTGATTAGAGTTTGTAATATACTCAGTTCCGAAGGAAGGCAGGATGAAATTCGTAAAATACTGTATGTATATATATATATATATATATATATATATATATATATATATATATATATATATATATATATATATATATATATATATATATATATATATATATATATGTATATTTTCAACAAGTCGGCCGTCTCCCACCGAGGCAGGGTGACCACCGAGGCAGGGTGACCACCGAGGCAGGGTGACCCAAAAAGAAAGAAAATCCCCAAAAAGAAAACACTTTCATCATCATTCAACACTTTCACCACACTCATACATAATCACTGTCTTTGAAGAGGAGCTCAGATACGACAGCTGAGAAAAGTCCCTCCCAGCTGTCACTATCCCAGACCCCTCCTTTAAAGTGCAGGCATTGTACTTCCCATTTACAGGACTCAAGTCCAACTAAATCAATTAACTGGTTTCCCTGAATCCCTTCACAAAATGTTACCCTGCTCACACTCCAACAGATTGTCATGTCCCAAAAACCATTCGTCTCCATTCACTCATATCTAACACGCTCACACATGCTTGCTGGAAGTCCAAGCCCCTCGCCCACAATACCTCCTTTACCCCTTCCCTCCAACCTTTTCTAGGACGACCCCTACCCCGACTTCCTTCCCCTACAGATTTATACGCTCTCCAAGTCATTCTACTTTGATCCATTCTCTCTAAATCACCAAACCACCTCAACAACCCCTCATCAGACCTTTGACAAATACTTTTAGTAACTCCACACCTTCTCCTAATTTCCACATTCCGAATTTTCTGCATAATATTTACACCACACATTGCCCTTAGACAGGACATCTCCACTGCCTCCAGCCTCCTCCTCGCTGCAGCATTTGCAACCCATGCTTCACACCCATATAAGAGTGTTGGTACCACTATGGATAACGTTTATTGTCTCCACAGATACCTCAACGCACCACTCACCTTTTTTCCTTCATCAATTCTATGGTTAACCTCATCCTTCATAAACCCATCCACTGACACGTCAACTCCCAAATATCTGAAAACATTTACTTCTTCCATAATCCCTCTCTCCAATGTGATATCCAATTTTTCTTTATTTAAATCGTTTGATACCCGCATCACCTTACTCTTATCTATGTTCACTTTTAACTTTCTACCTTTACACACTCTCCCAAACTCGTCCACTAACCTTTGCAACTTTTCTTTAGAATCTCCCATAAGCACAGTATCATCAGCAAAAGTAACTGTGTCAACTCCCATTTTTCATTTAATTCTCCAAAATTTAATCCCACCTCTCCCCAACACCCTAGCATTTACTTCTTTTACAACCCCATCTATAAATATATTAAACAACCATGGTGACATTACACATCCCTGTCTAAGACCTACTTTTACCGGAAGTAATTCCCTCTCTCCTACACACCCTAACCTGAGCCTCACTATCCTCATAAAAACTCTTTACAGCCTTCAGTAACTTACTACCTATTCCATACACTTGCAACATTTGCCACATTGCTCCCCTATCCACTCTATCATATGCCTTTTCTAAATCCATAAATGCAATAAAAACTTCTCTACCTTTATCTAAATACTGTTCATATATGCTTCACTGTAAACACTTGATCTACACATCCCCTACCCACTCTAAAGCCTCCTTGCTCATCTGCAATCCTACTCTCTGTCTTACCTCTAATTCTTTCAATAATAACCCTGCCATACACTTTACCTGGTATACTCAGTAAACTTATTCCCTATAATTTTTACACTCTCTTTTATCCCCCTTCCCTTTATATAAAGGAACTATACATGTTCTCTGCCAATCCCTAGGTACCTTCCTCTTTCATACATTTATTAAACAAAAATACCAAACACTCCAGCACTATATCTTCCCCTGCTTTTAACATTTCTGTCATGATTCCGTCAATTCCAGCTGCTTTACCCCCTTTCATTCTACGTAATGCCTCACGCACCTCCTCCACACTCACATCCTGCTCTTCTTCACTCCTAAACGATGTTGTACCTCCCTGGCCAGTACATGAAATTACCGCCTCCCTTTTTTCATCGACATTTAAAAGTTCCTCAAAATATTCCCGCCATCTACCCAATACCTCCAGCTCCCCATCTACTAACTCCCCTACTCTGTTTTTAACTGACAAATCCATTCGTTCCCTAGGCTTTCTTACCTTGTTTATCTCCAAAAATTGTTCTTGTTTTCAGCAAAATTTCTTGACAGAGCCTCTCCCATTCTTTCATCCGCTCTTCTTTTGCACTCTCTCACCACTCTCTTCACCTTTCTTTTACTCTCCATATACTCTGATCTTCTATTAACACTTCTGTTTTGTAAAAACCTCTCATAAGCTACCTTTTTCTTTTTTATCACACCCTTTACTTCTTCATTCCACCACTCACTCCTCTTTCCTCCTGCACCCACCCTCCTATAGCCACAAACTTCTGCCCCACATTCTAATACTGCATTTTTAAAACTATCCCAACTCTCTTCAACCCCCCCACTACTCCTACTTGCACTAGCCCACCTTTCTGCCAATAGTTGCTTATATCTCACCCTAACTTCCTCCTCCCTTAGTTTATACACTTTACCTCTCTCTTACTTGCTGTTGCCATTTTCTTTTTGTCCCATCTACCTTTTACTCTAACTGTAGCTACAACCAAATAATGATCTGATATATCCGTTGCCCCTCTATAAACATGTACATCCTGAAGCCTACCCATCAACCTTTTATCCACCAATACATAATCCAACAAACTACTTTCCTTACGTGCTATATCATACCTTGTATATTTATTTATTCTCTTTTCATAAAATATGTATTACTTATTACCAAACCTCTTTCTACACATAGCTCAATTAATGGTTCCCCATTTACATTTACCCTGGCACCCCAAATTTACCTACTACTCCCTCCACAACATTTTTACCCACTTTAGCATTAAGATCCCCAACCACAATTACTCTCTCACTTGGTTCAAAACTCCCACACACTCACTCAACATTTCCCAAAATCTCTCTCTCTCCTCTACACTTCTATCTTCTCCAGGTGCATAAACACTTACTATAACCCACTTTTCACATCCAACCTTTATTTTACTCCACATAATCCTTGAATTTATACATTTATATTCCTTCTTTACCTGCCATAACTCTATTTGAAACCCCTGATCTAATCCCATTTATTTCTCCCCACTGAAACTCTCCTACCCCCTTCAGCTTTGTCTCACTTAAAGCCAGGACATCCAGCTTCTTTTCATTCATAACATCTACAATCATCTCTTTCTTATCATTCGCACAACATCCACGCACATTCAAACATCCCACTTTGACGGTTTTCTTCTTTTTCATTTTAGTAAGCTATACAGGAAAAGGGGTTACTAGCCCATTATTTATTAACACATCGGCCGATTCCCACCAAGGCAAGGTGGCCCGAAAAAGAAAAACTTTCATCATCATTCACTACATCACTGTCTTGCCAGAGAGGTGCTTTACACTACAGTTATAAAACTGCAACATTAACACCCCCCCTTCAGAGTGCAGACACTGTACTTCCTATATATATATATATATATATATATATATATATATATATATATATATATATATATATATATATATATATATATATATATATATATATATAATATTGATAGCATGAATCTCCTAAAATTATTATTGTGAGGTTTGATTTTACTGAGCCATCAACTTTAAATTTACCTTCCTGTTATTTTGGCTCAGAGTCCATGTCAAACGTTTTTATTTAGACAATACACGAGAATAGTGGAGTGAGTGTAAGTGATATTACTGCTCAGTGTCGTCAGAGTATGTGATACTGCTGTGTCGTCAGTGTATGTGATACTGCTGTGTCGTCAGTGTATGTGATACTGCTGTGTCGTAAAAGTATGTGATACTGCTGTGTCGTAAAAGTACGTTATATTGCTCTGTGTTGTGAGAGTATGTGATATTGTTCAGTGTCATGAGACTATGTGATATTGCTCAGTGTCGAGAGATTATTTGATATTATTGCTCACGAAGGTGAGTGACTATAATGTTATTACACTGGGTAGTAATTATTATTATCGTTACACTGTGTGGTGAAAGTATGCGATAATCTTACCCTGGGTGGTGAAAGTATGCGATAATCTTACCCTGGGTGGTGAAAGTATGCAATAATGTTACCCGGGGTGGTGAAAGTATGCAATAATGTTACCCGGGGTGGTGAAAGTATGCAATAATGTTACCCGGGGGGTGAAAGTATGCGATATTATGACCCTGGGTGGTGAAAGTATGCGATATTATTACCCTGGGTGGTGAAAGTATGACATACTGTTACCTTGGGTGGTGAAAGTATGCGATATTGTTTCTTTGGGTGGTGAAAGTATGCAATATTGTTACCCTGGGTGGTGAAAGTATGGGATATTGTTACCCTGGGTGGTGATAGTATGCAATAATGTTACCCGGGGTGGTGAAAGTATGCGATATTATTACCCTGGGTGGTGAAAGTATGCGATATTGTTACCCAGGTTGGTGAAAGTATGCGATATTGTTACCCTTTGTGGTGAAAGTATGCGATAATCTTACCCTGGGTGGTGAAAGTATGCAATAATGTTACCCGGGGTGGTGAAAGTATGCAATAATGTTACCCGGGGTGGTGAAAGTATGCAATAATGTTACCCGGGGGTGAAAGTATGCGATATTATGACCCTGGGTGGTGAAAGTATGCGATATTATTACCCTGGGTGGTGAAAGTATGCGATATTATTACCCTGGTTGGTGAAAGTATGACATATTGTTACCTTGGGTGGTGAAAGTATGCGATATTGTTTCTTTGGGTGGTGAAATTATGCAATATTGTTACCCTGGGTGGTGAAAGTATATGATATTATTACCCTGGGTGGTGATAGTATGCAATAATGTTACCCGGGGTGGTGAAAGTATGCGATATTATTACCCTGGGTGGTGAAAGTATGCGATATTGTTATCGAGGTTGGTGAAAGTATGCGATATTGTTACCCTGGGTGGTGAAAGTATGCGATATTGTTACCCTGGGTGATAAAAGTATGCGATATTATTACCCTTGGTGGTGAAAGTATGCGATATTATTACCCTTGGTGGTGAAAGTATGCGATGTTGTTACCTTGTGTGGTGAAAGTATCTGATATTGTTACCCTGGGTGGTGACAGTATGCGATATTGTTAACCTGGGTGGTGAAAGTATGCGATATTATTTCCCTTGGTGGTGAAAGTATGCGATATTGTTACCTTGGGTGGTGAAATTATGCGATATTGTTACCCTTGGTGGTGAAAGTATGCGATATTGTTACCCTTGGTGGTGAAAGTATGTGATATTGTTGCCTTAGGTGGTGAAAGTATGCGATATTTTACCCTTGGTGGTGAAAGTAAGCGATATTGTTACCCTTGGTGGTGAAAGTATGCGATATTGTTACCGTGGGTGGTGAAAGTATGCGATATTGTTACCTTGGGTGGTGAAAGTAAGCGATATTGTTACCTTGGGTGGTGAAAGTAAGCGATATTGTTACCATTGGTGGTGAAAGTATGCGATATTGTTAGACTGGGTGGTGAAAGTAAGCGATATTGTTACCCTTGGTAGTGAAAGTTTGCGATATTATTAACCTTGGTGGTGAAAGTATGCGATATTATTAACCTTAGTGGTGAAAGTATGCGATATTATTACCCTTGGTGGTGAAAGTATGCGAATTATTAACCTTGGTGGTGAAAGTATGCGATATTATTAACCTTGGTGGTGAAAGTATGCGATATTATTAACCTTGGTGGTGAAAGTATACGATATTATTAACCTTGGTGGTGAAAGTATTCGATATTATTAACCTTGGTGGTGAAAGTATGCGATATTATTAACCTTGATGGTGAAAGTATGCGATATTATTAACCTTATTGGTGAAGTATGCGATATTATTAACCTTGGTGGTGAAAGTATGTGATATTATTAACCTTTGTGGTTAAAGTATGCGATATTATTAACCTTTCTGGTGAAAGTATGTGATATTATTAACCTTGGTGTTGAAAGTATGCGATATTATTAACCTTGGTGGTGAAAGTATGCGATATTATTAACCTTGGTGGTGAAAGTATGCGATATTATTAACCTTGGTGGTGAAAGTATGTGATATTATTAACCTTGGTGGTGAAAGTATGCGATATTATTTACCTTTGTGGTGAAAGTATGCGATATTATTAACCTTGGTGGTGAAAGTATGCGATATTATTAACCTTGGTGGTGAAAGTATGTGATATTATTAACCTTGGTGGTGAAAGTATGCTATATTATTAACCTTGGTGGTGAAAGTATGCGATATTATTAACCTTGGTGGTGAAAGTATGCGATATTATTAACCTTGGTGGTGAAAGTATGTGATATTATTAACCTTTGTGGTGAAAGTATGTGATAATATTAACCTTTGGTGGTGAAAGTATGCGATTTTATTAACCTTTGTGGTGAAAGTATGCGATAATATTAACCTTGGTGGTGAAAGTATGCGATATTATTAACCTTGGTGGTAAAAGTATGTGATATTATTAACCTTGGTGGTGAAAGTATGCGATATTATTAACCTTGGTGGTGAAAGTATGTGATATTATTAACCTTGGTGGTAAAAGTATGTGATATTATTAACCTTGGTGGTGAAAGTATGCGATATTATTAACCTTGGTGGTGAAAGTATGTGATATTATTAACCTTGGTGGTGAAAGTATGCGATATTATTAACCTTGGTGGTGAAAGTATGTGATAATTTTAAACTTGGTCATGAAAGTATGCGATATTATTAACCTTGGTGGTGAAAGTATGTGATATTATTAACCTTGGTGGTGAAAGTATGCGATATTATTAACCTTGGTAGTGAAAGTATGTGATATTATTAACCTTGGTGGTGAAAGTATGCGATATTATTAACCTTGGTGGTGAAAGTATGCGATATTATTAACCTTGGTGGTGAAAGTATGTGATATTATTAAACTTGGTGGTGAAAGTATGCGATATTATTAACCTTGGTGGTAAAGGTATGTGATATTATTAACCTTGGTGGTGAAAGTATGCGATATTATTAACTTTGGTGGTGAAAGTATGTGATATTATTAACCTTGGTGGTGAAAGTATGCGATATTATTAACCTTGTGTTACAAAATGACACGATATCTATTTACAATAGATATCTCCAGTGAACACTAGAAAGGAAAGCCCTTCTAGCATCCAGCCTGTTACTGGGCTTTTGCAACAAAGTCAGTATCCTGGTTCAGTTATCCGACATATTATATAGATTAAGGGGATTTCAACTGATAGGGTACTAACCAAAGTAAATGATTTAAAAGATTTATTAACGAAGTGAGAAAATCTAGGGTAGCAAAGTAAATCAAATAGGAAGATATTAATATATCAATTAGGTTAATTAGGAGGGTAGCTCCTACACTGCTCTCATATACAACAAGTCTGTGCTGAGGGCACATATATATATAAATGACTCAGAAGTACCATCAGGTACTATGTCAGTAATAACAATAATATAACAAATAATAATATGTGTACAGTGTACTCCCGGTAACTATGACTGACTCAACCAGTGTACGACAGAACAACTTCTCATAAGCTAGTTGTACTAAACTTAAATCTGAACAGCGGATTGTGCAGTAAAATGACCACTTCGCATAACAGCACTAACAGAGCAACAGCAACACAGCATCAGGAACAAGGAGATATAAAATCGACCTAACTGGGGACCATCAGTAGATCCTCCAAAACAGTCCCAAAACTCCTTTCTACTGAAACTAGGTTCAGCATAAACAATCCCAAACTGTGGCGGTGCACAGATGCCTTATCGAAGTAGGTCCATAGCTAGAGCTTGAGACCTGAGTTATCAAAAAGAGTGTCAAGTGACACACAACCCAGAACAAAGTCGAATAATCACTGTCTAGTCTATTCTCTGTGAACAGAGTTACACAGAGTTCTGAGAAGTATGATTCGCCTCACCAACGAATTCATACTCTACCCAACAGAGTCTAATGTCGAGAACAACAAGAGTGAGGAGTTGACTCGACGAGGGCAGCAGGCCAGAGAGAGATGAAAGAGGAACCACCACCCAGCTCAGGTGTGTCCAGAGACTGACTCTCCCCGCAACAAGACGCCGGCAGCCTAACAGTCGTTGCCAACACCAAGGCAGTTACTACACACTCTCGAGCACAACAAAATATAATATCCTACCTAATATATATAGCTAAGTTAAATAATAGTCTAATAATAATATAAAGCAAAATATTAACGATTTAGCTATAATCGAGAATATTCGCAATATAAAATTATAGAAAATTGAAATATACATTATATACATTGAGGCCCAGTTCAAGGGGCGCAACACCTTGGTGGTGAAAGTATGTGATATTATTAACCTTGGTGGTGAAAGTATGCGATATTATTACACTGGGCGAGACTCTTCTAAAAATTTTCAACTGGGAGGGGAGTGTATGCAATAATAATAATAATAATAATAATAATAATAATAATAATAATAATAATAATAATAATAATAATAATAATGATGATGAAAATCTTAACTGTCATTACATTTTCTAGTTAATAAGATTTTCTGAATATAAATTTGATGTTGAAATTTTAGGTCAAAATACCAGATGGTAATGGGAGATCAAACAATAAATAATGTTTTATCGGTACAAGTTAATTTGTATTTGTTTCCTAATATTTTCAAAGTTGAAATCTAATATGAATTAAAATTTCACTCTTTTATTCCTGATTAAAATGCAATATGCAGTGTTCAATATTCTTTTGTCAGCAAGTTTGAACGTAATTAACTGATCAAAACCACAGATATTGAAACATTTCACCGAAAATGCATTTTGGTTCCTTGGACGTATTCAGCGGTAAATTTCTAATTAATTTTCTTAATAATAAACATATGTGTACACACACACACACACACACACACACACACACACACACACACACAGAGGAGATAGAAGGGCCTCCAGAAAGGAGGAGAGGTAGGGTACACCATCAAGTGCTGGACACAATACACACAAATGAGGAGGAAGTGAAGAGGCTACTAAGCGAGCTAGATACTTCAAAGGCGATGGGGCCAGATAACATCTCTCCATGGGTCCTGAGAGGGAGCAGAGGAGCTATGTGTACCCTAACAACGATCTTCAACACATCTATCGAAACAGGGCAACTACCTGAGGTTTGGAAGACAGCAAATGTAGTTCCAATTTTTAAAAAAGGAGACAGGAACGTAGCACTAAACTACAGACCAGTGTCACTGACATGTATTGTATGCAAGGTCATGGAGAAGATAGTCAGGAGAAGGGTGGTTGAGCACCTAGAAAGGAATGAGCTTATCAACGACGGCCAACACGGTTTCAGGGACGGGAAATCCTGTGTCACAAACCTACTGGAGTTCTACGACAGGGTGACAGCGATAAGGCAAGAGAGAGGGGTGGGTAGATGTGCATATTCTTGGATTGTAAGAAGGCGTTTGACACAGTTCCACACAAGAGATTAGTGCAGAAGCTGGAGGACCAGGCAGGGGTAACAGGGAAGGCACTACATTGGATCAGGGAATACCTGTCAGGAGACAGCAGCGAGTCATGGTACGTGGCGAGGTGTCAGAGTGGGCGCCGGTGACGAGCGGGGTTCCACAGGGGTCAGTCCTGGGACCAGTGCTGTTTCTGGTATTTGTGAACGACATGACGGAAGGAATAGACTCCGAAGTGTCCCTGTTTGCAGATGATGTGAAGTTGATGAGAAGAATTCAATCGGACGAGGACCAGGCAGAACTACAAAGGGATCTGGACAGCCTGCAAGCCTGGTCCAGCAACTGGCTCCTGGAGTTCAACCCCACCAAGTGCAAAGTCATGAAGATTGGGGAAGGGCAAAGAAGACCGCAGACGGAGTACAGCCTAGGGGCCAGAGACTGCAAACCTCAATCAAGGAAAAGATCTTGGGGTGAGTATAACACCAGACACATCTCCTGAGGCGCACATCAACCAAATAACTGCTGCAGCATATGGGCGCCTAGCAAACCTAAGAACAGCATTCCGACATCTTAATAAAGAATCGTTCAGGACCCTGTACACTGTGTACGTTAGGCCCATATTGGAGTATGCAGCACCAGTTTGGAACCCACACCTAGCCAAGCATGTGAAGAAGCTCGAGAAAGTGCAAGGTTTGCAACAAGACTAGTCCCGGAGCTAAGGGGTATGTCCTACGAGGGAGGTTAAGGAAATCGACCTGACGACACTGGAGGACAGGAGATAGGGAGACATGATAACAACATATAAGATACTGAGAGGAATTGACAAAGTGGACAGAGACAGAATGTTCCAGAGATGGGACACAACAACAAGGGGACACAGATGGAAGTTGAAGACTCAGATGAATCACAGAGATGTTAGGAAGTATTTCTTCAGTCACAGAGTTGTCGGGAAGTGGAATAGTTTAGGAAGCGATGTAGTGGAGGCAGGCTCTATACATAGCTTTAAGCAGAGGTATGATAAAGCTCATGGCGCAGGGAGAGTGACCCAGTAGCGGCCAGTGAAGAGGCGGGGCCAGGAGCCTTGACTCGACCCCTGCAACCACAACTAGGTGAGTACAACTAGGTGAGTACACACACACACACACACACACACACACACACACACACATACACATATATATATTCACAAACACTAATTTCAGGTCGAAGGAGATTCGAACCTACGCACCTTGGAACTAGGTATGCAGTTCTCTACCACCGTACCACACTGGTCCAATACCTTGGGACCTGTTCTGCGAATTCTAAACATTGTAAAAATCTCTCGTGGGTCGGTGCATGCAGGGGATGAGATGAAAAGCTGAAAACCACCTGCCTGAAAGCTGGCTGCCTTGGACCAAAACGTCTAGCGTTAGCTTGGCCAGTGTGGTACGGTGGAAGAGCACTGCGTACCTTATTCCAAGGTGCGTAGGTTCGAATATCTTTCGACCTGAAATTAGTGTTTGTGTATATTTCACCTGTTCTGCGAATTAGATTTCAAGAATGTATTTAATCTCCTGAAAAGAGACGTGGTATTAGCAGCTGTACAAGAACATTTCCCAGGTCTCTTCCCTTTTGTTTCAGCTGGATATAGCAAGGAATCAATGCTCCTGTTTGGAGAGCATGAAATCACATCATCAGAGGGTGTCCAGCAAGGGGACCCACTCGCACCATTTCTCTTCTGTATAGCAGTTAGGGAAATCACAGTCAGACTGACTAGTGAGCTAAACATCTGGTTCCTATATGATAAAACACTAGCAGGTAGAAAGGAGTCCCTTCTAGATGATCTTACACAGGTGATGACACGGGGACAGGAAATGGGTCTCATCCTGAATCAATCCAAATGTGAAATCATCTCAGTCAATCAACAAGTGATAGATGCAGTGATATCAAAACTACCAGGAGCAACAGTCATTGCCCCTACTAATAGTGTCTTGCTTGGAGCACCTCTGGGAAGCGATGCCATTGACACAATTCTCAGGAAGAAACTGGAAGAATTGAGGAGAATGGAACAACGAATAGGCAATCTTGACACCCATGATGCCTTGTACCTTCTCACAAAATGCTTGAGTCTGCCCAGGTTGACATATTTCCTAAGATGTGCTCCTTCATATGATAACCCTATATTGCACGAATATGACAGTATCCTGAGGCAGATCTTTACTAAAGTACTTAACCTTACTCTAGAAGATGGGCAGTGGGACCAAGCTACACTCCCAGTCAGACTAGGAGGCATTGGTGTCCACAAGTCATCTCAGATTGCTCTACCTGCTTTCCTGTCTTCATGCATTGCATCCAAAGGGCTTGTAGCAGTAATTCTCCCTGAACATCTTACGGACACGATTGGAATCCATGACCAAAAGTTCGTTGATGGAGCCAGGATCTGGGATAATCTCACGGGCTCTGAAACCAGGCCTGCTTTCCCCAACAACTACAAACAGTCGCACTGGGATGGCCCAATATTAGAGAATATAGCCTCAGCAATGCTTCAGAGTGTGTTAGGGAAGGATAGAGCCCGCCTCCTTGCAGTGAGAGCTCCTCATGCAGGGGACTTTCTGCTGGCTGTTCCCAACTCTAGCCTTGGCACGCGCCTCGACCCACAGACTATCCGCATTGATGTTGCCCTTCGACTTGCCGCCATTATTCTCGCCGAACACAGGTGTATTTGTGGCAGTGAAGCAGCAGACCGATTCAGGTACCATGGTCTCGTGTGTCGTAAATCCGAGGGAAAGATTGCAAGACATGAAGAGGTTAATAACATTATCAAGAGGAGCCTCACAACAGCCGGATGCCCAGCAGTAAGGGAGCCACCCCAACTATGCAGATCTGATGGCAGCCAAAAGCGTCCAGATGGTATCTCCCTTCAAGCCTGGACAGATGGCAAGCAGGTGGTGTGGGACTACACATGTGCATCTAACTTGGCTGATACCTTTCTCCAATACACCAGGGAGGAAGGAGGGGCTGCTGCCACCTTCAGGGAATCCCAAAAGTCGAGACAATGTGGAGAACTTGCCCATCATTATATGTTTGTTCCCATACGCACAATGTACATGTCACCTTACTAATTGAGCCATCGATCCTACACGATTCGTCGTGTAGAGCAGGCGAAATATTCACAAACACGGTACGGTCGGCAAAGCACTGCGTACCTTTCATGAGGTTCATAGGTTCGAGTCTCCGTCGGCCAGAGATCAGTTTTTGATATATATGTCGTGCCGATTAGGTAAAACTGGTCAATTAGCAAGAACTCATCTAAAATTAAGTCCTTCCTAAAATTTTCTCTTATACGTTTAAAGATATATTTTTTTTCATTTATGTTAATGTAAAAATTTATAATTTTGTACCAAGAGAAACTTTGAAAACCTACCTAACCTTATTAAAACAAGCGCAATTTAATTTAGCCTAACCCAACTAAATATATTTTAGATACGTTAACAATAATTTAATAATAAACAAACACAATGAAATATATTTTTTTCGTTGTGTTCAGAATGATTTTGGCGAAATTATTGCATACACAAATTTTCACTTGTCTTATATGGCAAGGTGAGCGTTGCTATTTAAGCCAAAATCGCAAGTTTTACCTAATCGGCACGACATATATATATATATATATATATGCAAAACAACCACTATGAAAAATAGAGAATTCCAAGCGCTTTCGTGACTACTCACGAAATAATGTGAGTAGTCACGAAAGCGCTTGGAATTCCTCTATTTTTCATAGTGTTGTTTTGCATATTTTGATATCACCTGATTACTGTGATCTTTTGCATATATATATATATATATATATATATATATATATATATATATATATATATATATATATATATATATATATATATATATATATATATATATATATCGTGCCTAATAGGTCAATTAGCAAGAACTCATTTAAAATTAAGTCCTTTCTAAAATTTTCTCTTATACGTTTAAAGATATATATTTTTCATTATTGTTATTGTAAAATTTATAATTTTGCCCCAAAAAGAAACTTAGAAAACTTACCTAACCTAATTTAGTTAAACCAAACTAAATATATTTTAGATACGTTTACAATAATTTAATAATAAACAAACACAACGAAATATATTTTTTTCGTTAGGTTCAGAATTTTTGCGAAATTATTGCATACACAAATTTTCACTTGTCTTATATGGCAAGAAGAGCGTTGCTATTTAAGCCAAAATAACCGATTAAGTAAAACTTGCGCTTTTGGCTTAAATAGCAACGCTCTTCTTGCCGATTAAGGCAAGCGAAAATTTGTGTATGCATTAATTTTGCAAATATCATTCTGAACCTAATGAAAAAAATATGTTTCATTGTGTTTGTTTATTAAATTATTGAAACCTTGTCTAAAATATATTTAGTTGGATTAGGCTAAATTAAATTGCGTTTGTTATAATAAGGTTAGGAAAGTTTTCTAATGTCCTTTTGGTACAAAATGTACAAAATAATTAATTTTTACATAAACATAAATGAAAAAAAATATTCTGAACCTAACGAAAACAATATATTTCATTGTAAGTTTTCTGAGGTTCTTTTGGTACAAAACAATTAATTTTTACATTAACGTAAATGAAAAAAATATATATCTTGAAACGTATAAGAGAAAATTTTAGAAAAGGCTTTCATGACTTCTCACATTATCAAGGAACTATGAAAACAAAAGGTTAACAGGAAGGCATATAAGGACGAGACTACACCTCACTGCCACTCCACAACAACAGTTGACTTTTTAGGATGATGTAGGTAGGTAGTCAGTGATCCGTGAAACACAGCTGATATTCTACCCCAAAAAAAAATTGTCCAATGTATTTTAAATTCTTCCCAAATTTTATTAATTAAAAATTAATCCAATTTATAAACCAAAAGAAATATTCATATTATTTTCAAAACTACTTTTTATGTAACATGATTCTATTATATTTCTGTCGACCATGGACTTGCTTGATGTAATCTTCTCAGCCTTTTGAAAATCAATTGGATGGTTAAAATCTCTCACATGAATAAACAGAACATTAGAATCTTGTCCAGTTCTACAAGAAATCTTGTAGACGCATTTCTCTGCATTTTTTTCGGGGGGGGGGGGGGGATTTTTTATGAATTTTTTTTTTACTGTATCAAAATTTGTAAAATACAACTTTGATAATAGAATTCTTAAGTTGAGAAGGAATATCAAGCAAGTTGTCTTGGTAAAGGAGAACCAAAATCAGAAGTGGTATTGTAATATCGACAAAATGTTAAACAAGACGCTTATGCATAGTTCAGGGCATTTATTAATGGAAACGTTTAGTCCGCAGTTCGTCGAGGAAGAATGCATATACATAGGAAGAATGCATATACATACACATTCATAAATAACAAAAAAAGGCACAGTACCGTGACTGGAACAATACACACACAACCCGCACATATGTGCGGGTTGTGTACATACACATTCTTTTAGTTCACTACACTTCCCCTACACTTCCCCTACACTTCCCCTACACTTCCCCTACACTTCCCCTACACTTCATAAGTGACTGCTGGAAACGTGCGACACGTATCCTCATCAAGACCAACACAAATCAAGATGAAGAAAAACCTCCAAGTTACATTGTTTTGCCTGTCAGTGACGTCCCAACTAAAGTTTCAACAATTGTTGACAGAAAACTAAAATATCCACCAGCTCTTCAACTACTATTAGAAACCTTGTACAAAAACCCAAGAATGACTCTGGCACGAGTGCAGGAGTACACATTATACCATGTAGGGTGTGTGACAAAGTATATGTGGGGGAAACAGCCAGATCTCTGGATATTAGAATCAGGGAACACAAAAACGCTTGCTGCAATGGTGACTGTAAAAATGCTGTGTTCAACATAATGACGATGTTGGACACCTCATGAAATTCAGTGAGGCTAGACTAGTAATTAAGGAAGACGATTAAGACGGCGAAAGTGCATAGAAGCTGCCCTAACTGCTGTCAGTAACACTATCCATCAAAAGACCGGTAGTTACACTATCTCCAAATTGCTAATCAACAGGATATTACCCATTCAGGAGACCACAGTAACATGATGTTGACAGGTCGTTTTCTAACCCAACCCGTCTTATCACAATTACTACTGCTACTACTACTACTACTACTACTACTACTACTACCACCACTACTACTCCTAAATGCGTGACATTCCACCTGAATCCTGCCACTATATATATACTCGTTTTGTTAGTTATATTAGGACTGAAGAAGTCACTCGTAGCGAAACGTTTCCTTTAATAAATGTCCTGAATTGTATATAGTTGTGAGCTTACCACAGCCACGTATGTCCTGGAACATTCCCAGTTCTACTGAATATCTGATGTTTGTAGTTTTGACTTGCCTCCCAGGCTAGCCGCAATTTATGTTCATACAAATTTATAAAACTAAATTATTCGCTCTGGAATGTATTAAAACAATTGGTCTGTTTCACTTGTTGGTTTACTAGGCTTCAGCCTGACATCTGCTTCAGTCATGATACTGCATTTCGACCTAGGCTTCAGCCTGACATCTGCTTCAGTCATGATACTGCATTTCGACCTAGGCTTCAGCCTGACATCTGCTTCAGTCATGATACTGCATTTCGACCTAGGCTTCAGCCTGACATCTGCTTCAGTCATGATACTGCATTTCGACCTAGGCTTCAGCCTGACATCTGCTTCAGTCATGATACTGCATTTCGACCTAGGCTTCAGCCTGACATCTGCTTCAGTCATGATACTGCATTTCGACCTAGGCTTCAGCCTGACATCTGCTTCAGTCATGATACTGCATTTCGACCTAGGCTTCAGCCTGACATCTGCTTCAGTCATGATACTGCATTTCGACCTAGGCTTCAGCCTGACATCTGCTTCAGTCATGATACTGCATTTCGACCTAGGCTTCAGCCTGACATCTGCTTCAGTCATGATACTGCATTTCGACCTAGGCTTCAGCCTGACATCTGCTTCAGTCATGATACTGCATTTCGACCTAGGCTTCAGCCTGACATCTGCTTCAGTCATGATACTGCATTTCGACCTAGGCTTCAGCCTGACATCTGCTTCAGTCATGATACTGCATTTCGACCTAGGCTTCAGCCTGACATCTGCTTCAGTCATGATACTGCATTTCGACCTAGGCTTCAGCCTGACATCTGCTTCAGTCATGATACTGCATTTCGACCTAGGCTTCAGCCTGACATCTGCTTCAGTCATGATACTGCATTTCGACCTAGGCTTCAGCCTGACATCTGCTTCAGTCATGATACTGCATTTCGACCTAGGCTTCAGCCTGACATCTGCTTCAGTCATGATACTGCATTTCGACCTAGGCTTCAGCCTGACATCTGCTTCAGTCATGATACTGCATTTCGACCTAGGCTTCAGCCTGACATCTGCTTCAGTCATGATACTGCATTTCGACCTAGGCTTCAGCCTGACATCTGCTTCAGTCATGATACTGCATTTCGACCTAGGCTTCAGCCTGACATCTGCTTCAGTCATGATACTGCATTTCGACCTAGGCTTCAGCCTGACATCTGCTTCAGTCATGATACTGCATTTCGACCTAGGCTTCAGCCTGACATCTGCTTCAGTCATGATACTGCATTTCGACCTAGGCTTCAGCCTGACATCTGCTTCAGTCATGATACTGCATTTCGACCTAGGCTTCAGCCTGACATCTGCTTCAGTCATGATACTGCATTTCGACCTAGGCTTCAGCCTGACATCTGCTTCAGTCATGATACTGCATTTCGACCTAGGCTTCAGCCTGACATCTGCTTCAGTCATGATACTGCATTTCGACCTAGGCTTCAGCCTGACATCTGCTTCAGTCATGATACTGCATTTCGACCTAGGCTTCAGCCTGACATCTGCTTCAGTCATGATACTGCATTTCGACCTAGGCTTCAGCCTGACATCTGCTTCAGTCATGATACTGCATTTCGACCTAGGCTTCAGCCTGACATCTGCTTCAGTCATGATACTGCATTTCGACCTAGGCTTCAGCCTGACATCTGCTTCAGTCATGATACTGCATTTCGACCTAGGCTTCAGCCTGACATCTGCTTCAATCATGATACTGCATTTCGACCTAGGCTTCAGCCTGACATCTGCTTCAGTCATGATACTGCATTTCGACCTAGGCTTCAGCCTGACATCTGCTTCAGTCATGATACTGCATTTCGACCTAGGCTTCAGCCTGACATCTGCTTCAGTCATGATACTGCATTTCGACCTAGGCTTCAGCCTGACATCTGTTTCAGTCATGATACTGCATTTCGACCTAGGCTTCAGCCTGACATCTGCTTCAGTCATGATACTGCATTTCGACCTAGGCTTCAGCCTGACATCTGCTTCAGTCATGATACTGCATTTCGACCTAGGCTTCAGCCTGACATCTGCTTCAGTCATGATACTGCATTTCGACCTAGGCTTCAGCCTGACATCTGCTTCAGTCATGATACTGCATTTCGACCTAGGCTTCAGCCTGACATTTCTTCAGTCATGATACTGCATTTTTTTCCTAGGCTTCAGCCTGACATCTGCTTCAGTCATGATACTGCATTTCGACCTAGGCTTCAGCCTCACATCTGCTTCAGTCATGATACTGATTTCGACCTAGGCTTCACCTCACATCTGCTTCAGTCATGATACTGCATTTACCAGGCTTATTTTACATCTGCTTCAGTCATGATACTGCATATCGACCCCAGGCTTCAGCCTGACATCTGCTTCAGTCATGATACTGCATTTGACCTAGGCTTCAGCCTGACATCTGCTTCAGTCATGATATGCATACGACCTAGGCTTCAGCCTGACATCTGCTTCAGTCCTTTATCTTTTCATTTGACCCCGGCCGGGCCGACACCTTCAGTCATGATACGATTTGACCCCGGCTTTTCCTGACATCTGCCCTTTAGTCATGATACTGTTTCGACCTAGGCTTCAGCCCGACATCTCCCCTTCCCCCCAATACTGCATTTCGACCTAGGCTTCAGCCTGACATCTGCTTCAGTCATGATACTGCATTTGACCAGGCTTCAGCCTTAAAATGCTTATCATGATACTGCATTTCCCACCTAGGCTTCGCCTGACATCTGCTTCAGTCATGAACTGTTTTGACCTAGTCTTTAGCCCCGAATCCTTAGTCATGATATTGCATTTTGACCTAGGCTTACCACATCTGCTTCGTCATGATACTGATTTGACCCAGGCTTCAATGACATCTGCTTAGTCATGATACTGAACGACCAGGCTTGCCTACATCTGCTTCAGTCATGATATGCATTTCCCCACC